>VWYH01008978.1:125389-136805 GCA_013399365.1 Pampusana beccarii
GGGCGCAGCCGCCGCCCCGCAGGAGCGGCCCAGGACGCCGGGCCCGCCGCGGGGGTCCCCGCTGCTCCTGGAAGCGGCGGCTGTGGGCTCGGCCGAGGTTGGGACGCCCGCTCGAGGTCCGCGCGCGGGAGGGAGGACACCGGTCCCGGTGGTAACGGCCCCGGGCGGTGCGCGAGACCCCAGCGCGTGCTGCAGCCCCTCCCGCAGCGCGCGGTCCCGCCGCACCTGCCGCTCCACAGCCCTTGGCAACGGAGCGGACACGGACGGGGCCCCCGCGGCCCGACCGCGCATGCGCGAATAGCAACGCCCCGCCCGCCCCTTGGCACGGCCTCCAGGCCAGGCGCACAGGGCTGGCGGGTGCTGCCTCCCCTGAGCGCCAGGGGCCTCGCAGTCCAGGGCTGCAGGAGGAGCGAAACAGCTCTAAGTAACCCACAGCAGGTCAGAATAATGACCAGGTAACTGGGGTGACGAGAGGTGGGAAGAAAAAAAGAAAGACTGTATATTTATATAGTTCAAGAAACACAAACACACTGAACAAGCCCTTTTTCTTCCACCTAGAAGAATTCAGTGTTACAGAGAGAAACTGCAAGGCCAGCAAATTCTGCTTCAGGTCCCAAGACAAAGTAAAGTAGGCTCCAGGCTACCTGTTGATGATGGAGAATGGACCAGTGTAATGCTGCGTGTTTGGAAACACGGTAAGCTTGTGTGACTGGTTTTTGATGCTCTTAAAATTACAGCTAAAAAAAATAACAAAACAGGATGGATTGTCCATACATACATGATGGAATTCTCACTGTTCATTCCCACTGATTATTGAAGAAAACACTGAATACATCGGCTATATATATTTTTACTATGAGGCATCAGAAGACTTCACATAGTTCCAGGTTAACTTCTAGTTACCATACAAACCACTGCATGCATCAGGGCTAGGGAAGAGTCTGAGAAAATAATTAAATTCCCAAGAGGAGAAACAGACTAAAATAAAGGGATAAGCAAGAATATCAGTCTATAGTCTCCATTACTAAGACTGATCAACACTAATTATATAAGAACAAGTAAAAAGGTAGTTGGTCTGCAGGCTTAAGTCAGATAAAAATAAGAAACAGTATTGCATCCATCTTTGTTTTATGATTCAAGTCAGGCTAAGTAGCCTGACAATACAGAAGCCCCCATAAAGACAGCTAAGAGGACCTAATAATTAATCTATCAGTTCGACACAGTGTTTTCATCAGCTTTACGAAGGTGGGAGGGAGGGAGAGAGATCAAAATGCGCTCTTACAGGATTTAATCTTCACTACACATTGTTATTCACTCCGGTCCTTTGGCTCTCGGTATTTCCACTGAATATAATCAAAGATGTCTTCCTCGCATTCTACTGGTAGGGCCTCCCCAGCAACTCCTGCAAGCAAATTACAGATCCTATTTGAAAGGTGGAATGTCTGTACAATCCTGAAATGCTAAATGCATTGCAAGATCAAGATAGAACTGCTGTAAGTAAAACAGACTTAAAAAACAAAACCAAAATGCCCCCACAAACCTCTTCATACAGTGCTTAGGTACTAATTCTCATTAATAAGGTGATGAATTAACTTTGGGGCCATGTGAGTATGCAGTTAAATATATTTATATTCATACATATATATATATCTCTATATCTCTCTCTCTCTCTCTATATATATATATAGTCAGCACCCCTCCAAAACAACTGAAGGACATATCTTGTTAGAAGAGCAGGAAACCACATATGTGCTGTGCATGACACTGAAGGAGCAATCTTTAGGTCAGTAAGACTTGAAGCAGATGAGGACACTTTGTGCCACAGCCCTGCCCATGTGTACGCAGGCTGCCGGTCCTGCTGTAATGGTGCCCGATACCAGAAAGGACACTGTGAAAAGTTTCATGAACTATGGTATTTATCAGAAGTATTTCCAGTACACTGGGAAACCAATTTAAGGAGAAGATCATGCAAATATGTAACTACAAAGAATACTCTGTGCAAAGGCCCAGACTGACCGGTGACACCCAAGGGACGGATTGTGTACTCATTGATCGTGAAGCCCATTTCCAGTGCGTGAGCTCTCATGTTCTTATTGAATATATCACTTCCTGTGAAATACAGTACACCACAGTAATACTGATCTTTGGGGACAAGCCTAGAATAAAAGTGGAAGAAAAGTACAGATTCAGAACAAATATATAACAAAAAAGTTACAAGTCATTTGGGATTCAGCCAGACACCATTCTAGGTTTACTTCGTATTTATGCGCACACATTCTGTCTGTAAATTTGATTTTGTCACAAGCCAGATGCAAGAATGAAACGAACTGTGTATCAAAGAAAGGTTCAGCACATTTACCCTGACCCAGCAGTTACTGGTGTTCAGCCACTACATTGGTTATGGTGCTTGCACGCCTTCCAAGAATTAACGTCAAAGCAGTATGATAAAGTAGGTCACAATTTAAAATACAGCATCCTTGCTAATAACCGGTTGCAGATACTGACAGTTGTACAGTGGCTTCCATACTGCAAAGTATTTGGAAACCTGCTAAATGCAATGTTCTGAATGTGGAAGTAGAGATTTAAAAGCAGAACTTGATGCAAATGCCTACTGGGCAGCAGCGAGCTAAAGCAGGGGGCGTGGGGGGTTTATGTGGTGTGTGTACCGGATATCAATTCTCCTGTGTGGATAGGCTGTTCCATCTTCTTTATCTGGCAGCTGACAGACACCCTGTGAGAAAGGAAAGCAAGAAATTAAAAATGAAATGAAACAGATTTGAGATCAATCTTCACCTCCTCACCTCTAAACAACCCCTAAACTATCCTCAGTCATGCTGGAGAACAGAGTTCAATTCCCGCTGAACCAATTCAGTATTTTACAAGAACAGTGTGATGTCATAGTACTGTGAATCACTATTTTACATTGCTAAGAGAACCTTAGTTCAATGTAGTATATAACTGCTTCTGAAATTTTTATTGCAGCAGGATCACAAGGCTTCTCATTTCCCATTCCTCTGTCCTAATTATTATCAGGCTCTTCAGTAGGCACAACCATCGGGTTAAGGAAAACTCAGATATAGCTCTAACTAATAGAAATTTTAAAAAATAGTAAAGTTTTTTTCTTGAGAAATCCTCTGCCACCTTTCGTTTCAGAAGTGCTTTGTAGTCTTCATGCAATTCACATATCAGCCTTTTCTTTTTTCCCTACTCTATGATCACCTTAAAAGACAACGCAGAAATGTTTCATACTAAACCCTTTCACCAATTGCAGCTTCATGCTGAGACGACTCCTACTGCTGCATATGCTTGTAAAGTTGTGTTGTCCGTCTCCTTACTGAGACTTGCTTTTCTCAGATTCTGAGCTGCACACATTTTACTTTTTACAACATTGCTTTCTTAGTTTCCACTTGGAAGATGAGCTATTCCACAACTATTTAAGACTGACAGGATTATACAGACAAATGGTCAAACTATAACGATCTTGTTGAGCTGCGAATGCAGAGTGTCTCTGCATTTGGCTCAGAGATGTACATTTAGCTTTAAACCCATAGAGTATTCACACTTAAACCAATTGGCAAGAATGAGAGAAAATTTCATTTATTCCTCCTAAAAATCAAGCCAAAAAAAAAAAGCCATCAAGTTTCATTACCTGTCAGAATGCTCATATTTTAGGCAAAACCAAACCAACAATCAAACAAACAAAAATAGTCAAGTGCTCCAATAGCACCTTTCATCTTGGGAAAGCAAGTCTCTTTAACTGTAGTATTATATATTTAAGTATTTATGCCTTGCAAAAGATCAGCTGAACATAATGGTATCTTGACTCTTGAGCAGAAATTCCCAAGTGCTGGCCCTCTGGTGAAGCCTCCTGCAGGACCCTGCTGAGCTTCCACGGAGTTCCGCGCAGCCAGGAGGGGTGACCGAACGCACCGCCAGCCCTCACTTCCGCTCAGTGTTGCTTATGGTTCTGCGCTTCCCTGTTAGAATTAACTGTAACCAGTGTGTAAGACCAGGACACCTGGGGCCTGTAAAGAAAACTACGTGAGGCAACATAACACCCAGGTCGTGTGTTTAGGAAAAAAAAAAGGTTTTGCTGTGAGCAAGGGACCAACGAAAATGAATATTCCTGTAATTCATTACTTTCCTTAGGCATCCCACATTTTCTCTTTATATCCTGAATCTAGCAGCTTCTCCGTTAAATCTGCTCTGCAACAGAATCGACAAAACGAACATCAAGGAAAACAGAGATGCAATTGGCATTGTGTGATGAAAGTTACGTCAGTGGGGTTCAGAACTACATAAATACCTGTAGATTTTCTAGTACTGAAATCTTACCATGAGAGATGCACTAAGAGTTAACTGCAGAAAGTTTTTATGAGGGAAGGGGGGGAAATTAAGAAAAAATTAAAAATCACAACTCCAGCAGTCCAAACAAAACGTCTTGTATATATCCTAGCTTCTGTCAGGAAAGGTAGCTCCACCCCCAGCATCACCACCAAAAACGCCTTACCATGAATTTGGTGTCACCTTTAGACAGCATATCTGTGACAAAGTGGACTTTTTCCAGTTGTTCTACAACTTGATGCAGAAGCCTTGACTGGAACAGTGGCAACACAGAAGAAATTATTTCACAAATTACAAGAATATCTTACCAATTTACCAGACAATGGCCCATATAAGTACAAGATATCACTATACGTATTATTGTACAGGAAATCAGACCCAGAGGGGAAAAAAATATAACAATAATACTGAAAAAAGCTAAAAAAAATTACAGTTGTGCAACATCAAAAAAAATCCACTGAAATCTCCATATCAGATTGCTTTCCTTGCAAGTGACAAAACTAGTTTCTTGGTGTAAGTCTTCAATGATAGAAGCAACACAAGAAATACAAACTGTCTTTAAGACTTCTGCAAAATTACTTACAAAAGATTACAAGGGCAGCAGGACATTTGCTTCTTGTCCAAAAGATTACGGCTACATAAAGAGATACTCACTCTACCTTTAACCCCTGCTTTACCCAGCTAGCTCTTACAGTTCTACGTTTTAAAAGCACATAAATTCAAGGGGGTGGGAGGAGTGTGTATGAAGGGAAGAAGGGACAGCAGGATAAGAGTAAGTACACAGAATAGTTCTGCAAGAGGAACAAACATAATACATGGACCTGACAAGTGATTATAACTCCTCAAAATAAACATGGTGATTCAAGAGAAGAGTTTACTATTACAGTAGCAAAAAGATGCAAGAAGCTGCAATAGAAGTCTGACAATACGTATAGTCTGAATTTAAACACACCCTTGTGGAAGTAATGCACAGTACCGATCCACAACAGCAAAGCAACATACCTGTTTGGATGAGTCAGATGTGAAACTTGGATGGGTTAGGAGAACATCCATATCACCGCTTGACTCTGCACCTAGACAAGTGAGAAGCAAAGAAAAATCCCTCTGTGTATGGCAAAGCATACCAACAGTGGTGAACATCCGTCCAACCTCTTCCATAAACATGTTTTGCTGGTAGAAAATAGTCACTATTCGAGATATTTGTGAAAAAAGGACCTTTAAGTCAGAGAGCCTTGTTCTTCCATCCAAAAGTTTATATCCCTGCACATCTCAGAAAATACCCAATAATTTCTTGCTGTACTCTATAGCAATAAAGCACAAGTGGTGTTAATGTAAAAACAAAGCAAACCATTCACATGTTACAATACATTGCTCTTTATGGGGGCAGGGTGGAGATGCAAGGATTTATGCAGGTGTTTAGTCACTGAAATAACCAGTAAAGACAATACTAACAGGAAAAACCTAGGTTCCAGCATAGGCTTTCTCTCTAGAAGAACAACATATATAGTAATGAATCTTACTTATTAGCCCAAAATACACATAACAAGACCACAGAGTACCAACCTCGTCTAAAACTGCCACAGACTGTAGCAATATAGTTTGGGTCCAGCTTCTCTACCTCTTTCAGCACAATTTCCTATGTAAAAAGGAAAGATGTGTTTAGAGGCATCATTTATTGGCCATCAGTGCCTCACATCCTCAATAAGGGCATTCTCACCTGCATTTGCAGCATTTCTTCCCTTGGGATTCTTTTCTCAAAATCTTCAAAATATCTGCATATATAAAAATAGAAGTGTCTGAAAGAGCAGCAAGGATATAATCTTAAAATTTTAGTCAATTAAATCTGTATCAGAGGAAATAATACAACATATTACTGTCACATCACAAAAAGTTCCCCATTCTCACCAAACATCTTAGAAAACATCTTGCCAAGTGACAGTAAAAACTCACAATTGCAAGTTTGACGCTGCCACTGATGTGGAAGTGCTAGAGCTGGCTCCACACAGACCTAATTCAGATACAGGCCTTTATTTAGTTCACTTGCAGCTTCCTACAAACACAGCTATAGTTCTTTCAGAACTAACGCACTGGAACAGACACTCAGTGAGCAGCATGCGAACTGGTAAGTCCTGAGGGATGGACACATTCTGTGTGGCGCGTTCCCAAGTTCAGACACGCAAAGGTCTTACCTTGCTCACAGCACGTAACAAAAAATAGCCTGGGCCACTTCTACAGATTCCCAGGAATCATGATTGCAACCTTGCTGAAGTGATTCTCCATGAGCTAACTGAAAAAGTCATTTGAAATTGATTTCCTTATGGATGGAGACTAAGCCTACTGAATTTCAACCCCAATGAAACAAAAGCTCTGAATAACTGCTGAAAAGCACGTAGAGCACTCAGAACCTTACTTGGCCTGTGTAACCTTACATTACACTCTGGTGTCTGAAGGAGTCACTAGAAAAGCCAAACACTTGCACCCAGGAAAGCTTACTTCAACCCGATTCGCTGGTGATGAGTCAGCTTGTGCTCATTTTTTCTTAGATCTAGAAGAATTAGGAAAAACAAAAAACATTACTTGAGCACTAAAAATCTTACAGTAAGTTTCTACCAATGCAGAGATGATGCATTCAAAGAATATGTAACAGGCAAAAAGCAACCTCAAACAAAAGGAAAGAGATTTTAAACTGATTACTCAACAGCTGATAGGATAAGTACAAATGCACAGAGCACTTCCCAATAAAGACCTCAATAGACCATTAGCCTCAAAACCAAAATCCTTATTATTTTCCATGTAATTTATAAGTACTTTACTTTGGAGATGTATGTAATGCCTTTAGCCTGTGCACTAACTTTAGCATCTTATACACTTTGCTGAAAGCCTAGGGCATATCTACTATCACAGTACCATTGTGGAATAGGTTGATTGACAGAAAAAACCATTATTGGAACATGAAGTGAGGACCCACAGTTACGCTTACCTTCTAAAGTCTTAATTCCTTCCTCGACAAACTTCCTAGCAGCAGCAGGACTGCAAAGAGAAAAGGCAATCTGCCATCAGGAACAGCAAGAATCTTACAAGACTGAAAAGGACATTAGAATTCACTATAACCACCTAAGTTTTTTGAGGCCAAGACTGAAATTGCTTCTGATGCTCACCCTCTTTTCAGCATCTGCATTTTCAGCATCTGCATTTTCAGCTTGAACGTTAAATCAGCAGAGGTGGCTATCCCAGGCTTGGCCTGCACATTTTTTAGCATTGATATAACTATATAGTGATGTATAATTGAAACAAACAAACAAAATCTCACCCAATAGGCAATATTACTTTAGATAATGATACTGAATGCATAAGAGCTACTTTAACTGCAGTCAGTCCCTAAGCCAACTTAAAGCAACAGCAACACAAGTGTGTCTTTGGACTAGCACTTAAAAAAGACGCAACAAGGCTCCAGTTTGCAACCTACAGTACATCAAAGCAGTCCCAGTTCCACTTTGGCTGCAGTTTGCCTTAAGCACGACACTCAAGAGAACGGCTGAACCTTTTTCCCCTTGAAGGGTTTGTCAGTAGATTAATCTGCATGACTCTGCAGGGAAAGAATGACATTTCAACTGTGATATGGGCATTCAAATAATGTTATACCCAGACACCTATCCAGTATCTCAAGTTACTCTCAAATTGCTAAGAACCAGCAGCCTGGGGAACTACTCTCAAATTTCATGGTTGCAGATCAACCACCCTTAAAGACTTTGAATCCACTTCCTCAATAAAACTGTTGCAATAGAATGGTCAGATCTTGACCTGCCACTTACTTCCTTTCTTAACCTTCCTTGCATCTGTTGCTAGATTTCAGACCAAGAGAGGCAACTTCCACTGTCCTGAGACAGGACAGCACCCAAACTTCTCCTTCTGCATCCCTTCCCAGTTTCTCAAAGGCTTTTTCAAATTCCAGTATATCCTCAAACTTTGAGCACATTTTCCCCTCAGAATTACTCAAGAATGATTGTATTCCGAACAACTGGAAAAAAAAAACCCATGTTACCCAATGCCAGTAACTCGTGTCAGGAAATTGATAGATGCACTTGTATCATCTTGTCGAATCTGCAAAAACATGACAACACAAACCAAACTCTTCTTTACTCCATTTGCAATAAACAAATCTTAAGATAAAACAGCTTAGTCAGACTCTGCTATGGAGGCTTACTATAAATCAGTGCAAAACAGTACCAAGCGTAGTACTGTGTATCACCATAACACCACGTGCCAAGCCTGAAAACTGCCCAACTACCCACACTACGGTGACAAGCACAGTTAAACCACAAAATTCTACGGCTTTCCAGAGTCAGAATTCCACTTCTCACAGAAGACATTCACTTGCTGATCGTATAACCTAAAATATTTTCATAAATAGACAGTTTTGAGGCTTTGGCTGAGCTTCTTGTTCCCTGCTTTCTGCTCACCGTAGACTCCGAGTCCACCATTCTTAGGGTGGACACCAGTCTCTCCAGGGACTACAACAGAAATTGCACAAAGCAAGTAGGGTACTTGTACTTCACAAGTTACAAAGAAAAGCAGCACAAGGGAAAGAAACCCACCTTTTCCAACTTGCGTAGTTTTCCAGTGGATAAGAACTCATCTATCTTCTCAGCTATTTTAGCGCCTACTCCATCCTACGTATTGGGGAGGAGCACAAGTTAACTTCAAGATTACTTACAGCCATTATATCTATAAAAAAAAGGAAAGCTCCCCAGAATTTAGTCGACTTAGACCATGATAAAATACTGCGCCATGAGCGGGCACAAGAATTCAAAGGAACATAAGCAGCATAAACACTGTAACTCAAGGGCTACACTAAAGATTGCCCCAAAGCAGTAATTTTGGACAAAGCTTTGACTGTTACCGCTCACGTTCGCCAAATTTAGCGAGGTTGTAACAGAGTGAGGGAGAAACCTGCCACAACAGCAGCGTTCCACAGGCTCAGCGGCGGCCCCCAGTCCAGCTGCGGACCCCCCAGCAGCCGCCGGTCCCCGAGCCGGGCACCGCCGGGAGGAGCGGGCGGGGCCAGCCCCGCGCTGTCCCCGCTCCGGGAGCGCGGCCACGGGCACCTACCAGCTTCTTGGCTTCGGCCCCGCTCCGTATCTTGCTCGGGTACCGGGAAATAACCGAGGCGGCTTTCCTGCGGAACAGCGCCGGTCAGCACCGACCGCGGCTGGCGCGGCGGCCGACGGGGAAGAGGGCGGGGGTACCTGTACGCGTTGTACTTGTGAATGGCCCGGTTCACGTTGCGTTCGTAATTGGCCAGCTCTGCGGGGAGAACCGCGGTCAGCGCCGCCGCCCCGCACCCGCCGCCCCGCACCCGCCGCCCCGCACCCGCCGCCCCGCACCCGCCGCCCCGCACCCGCCGCCCACCAGTGAGGAAGTCGGTGATGCCCTGGTTGGGGCTCTCCTGCGGAGCCTTCCGCTTGCTCATGGCCGCCGCGGACCCGCAGCGGCGCCCGGGGACAGAGATCGCAGGGCGGTGCTTCCGGCGGTGGCGTCACGGAGCACGGCCGGCGTCATTGAGCATGCGCTGCGCGCGCAGCCCCACGGTCGGGCTCCGCCGCTACGCACCCAGCTACCCGGTTAGGGTTAGCGTTCGCTCCTCTGCGCTGCCCCGGAGCCTGGCAGTGCTGCCGCACATCGCCGCGTATCTCGTTCACTCTGCCCCATAGACCCACAGCAGTGACCCACAGTACCCGGTAGTTCTTCCACTCTGACCCCTAGATCCAAAGCACTGCCCCACAGCATCCCATGGCTCCTGCACTCTCTCCCATACACCCACAGCACCCCATAGCTGTTCCACTCTGTCCCATAGATGCACAGCGCTGCCCCAGAGCACCCTATGGCTCCTGCACTCTGCCCCGTACACGCACAGCACTGCCTCACAGAACTGCCCCACAGCACTCTGTAGATCCTCCACTATGCCCCATAGATGCATAGCACTGCCCGACAGCACATCATAGATCCTCCACTCTGCCCTGTAGATTCACAGCACTGCCCCACAGCTCCTCATACATCTTCCACTCTACCCCATAGGTGCACAGTGCTGCCCCAGAGCACCCCTATAGCTCGTGCACTTGGCCCCATAGATTCACAGCACTGCCCCACAGCACCCCATAGCTCCTCAACTGCTCCATGGATACACAGCACTGCTCTATAGAATGCCATCACGCCTGCACTCTGCCCCATAGTTCCACAGTGCTGCCCCACGGCACCCTATAGCTCCTCTGCCCCATAGATCCACAGCACTGCTCCACAGCACCCCATAGCTCCTACACCCTGTCCCATAGACTCAGAGCACTGCCCCACAGCACCCCACAGATCCTCCACTCTGCCCCATAGACCCACAGTGCTGCCCCACAGCACCCCACATCCTCCGCTGTGTCCCATAGACCCACAGCACCCTGTAGCTGCTGCACTCTACCTCATATATACCACCCTACAGCTTGTGCATTCTGCCCCATAGATGCACATTTCTACCCCACAGCACTCCACACCTCTGTCCACCTGACCACTGTTGTGTCCTGACCATGCCTCCACTGCCCACTATGGGGGGGGTGTGTCACAAGGGTCTATGTGGGGGGGGTCAGAGGGCCTGTGGGGTCAATGGGGCTGTTGTGGGGTCAAACACCCCAGAAGACGCTGAACCCCTCGCAGGTGAGTGACCCACACTGACCCACAGCACCCCATAGCACCTCTGCCCCATAGATCCACAGAACCCCATAGCTCCTCCACTCTGCCCCATAGATCCACAGCATGCTGCAGCTGCTCTCACTCTGTCCAATAGATGGACAACACTGCCCCACAGCACCCAATAGCCCCTCCATTCTGCCCCATAGACTCACAGTGCTGTCCTGCAGCACCCTATAGATCTTTCCCTCTGCCTCATTGACCCACAGTGTAACCCCACAGCACCCCATAGCTTCTGTGCCCTGTAGATCCACAGCAGTGCCCACGGAACACCGTAGGTCCTTCATTCTGCTGCACACACCCACAATGCTGCCCCATCAACATGGGCAGAGGTGTTTGGAGA
>VWYH01008980.1:0-19930 GCA_013399365.1 Pampusana beccarii
GCTGGGTCGTGTTGAGCTTTTCAACCAACGCGCCAAAGTTATTTTCCTCAAGGCTGCTCTCAATCCATTCTCCACGCAGCCTGTATTTGTGCTTCGGATTGCCCTGACCCATGTGCCAGACCTTGCAATTGGCCCTGTTGAATCTTATGGGGTTCACACAGGCCCACTTCTCAAGCCGCTCAAGGCCCCTCTGGATGGCATCTGTTCCCTCCAGCTTGTCAACCACACCACACAGCTTGATGTCATCGGCAAACTTGCTGAGGGTGCGCTCACTCCCACTGCCCGTGTTGCCGACAAAGATGTGAAACAGCGCTGGTCCCAATGCACAAGTCCAGCAACAAAATCACAAAGTTTTTGTGAAAACCGAACTGGAGGGAATACTGGAGATAAATAAGAACCACCTTTCCCTTGCCTACTTTCAGGTTACATACAGATATTCAGCTACCTTGGTATTTCTGTACTTTCATGCTCTCACACAGACTTCAGAGGATGTGGCTTACAAGTTTAGAATATTAATGTTGTCAGTTTTCGTACCAGTGCTATCTCTCCTAATCCAAGCTGGGCACGTCCCAAAGTCTGCCAGGCATCCCAGGAACGCGGGTTTCGCTGGACAGCCATTTCTGCTGCGTGCACTGCTGGGAACATTTCATGTAAAGACATCAGGACCTTTGACAGAAAAATAAGGGGAATAAGAATAAGCAAAATTGATAACAAATTTAAGTTTTCTGTGATTAGCCAGACAACCACCATTGTCTCAATAACGAGGGGTAGGTTCATCTCACCTAGCTTTTTATATTTTAAAAGTTACTTGTCTAATCTCAGATAGTCACATAGGCTCATGGAGAGAAACAGACATGCTAGAGGATGATTCATCTGAACTATTTGAGCAAGTCTATTAGAAGTAGATTAATTTCTTTTGAAGGTGTGTCCCCCTCTCCCCTCCTCCCTGTAAACCTCATACTCTGTATAAAGATAAGAGAATACACTGAAGGACAAACACATTGAGAACTAAACACAATAAATAAGCAAGCATTGTTAAAAAACTCCTGGGTTGCACTTGTTATTTTTAATAAAACTGGAATCTACCAAAACCAGATGCAGTGCACATGACATAATTACAGAAACAATCCCTGAAATTCAGCATGGAAACAGCCCTTAACAATGACTGTTGTGTTCGGAGAGTATGCATTCTGCAATAACAAAGCCTAACTTAGACATGAAGTCACCTACACACACAGACACACAAAAGTGGTTTCTGAATGTGGAAATCTCTTTACTCAGCAGTACAGGTTAGTGTCTGCCTCACATTGTATCTCCATAACCAACCCTATAAATCATAGTTAATGATACGTAACACGGCTCAAACCTTGCCTTGTTTTTCCAAGACCACCATGAGATTGGCACATTACCTGAAGACCTACATCACTCTGAGATCATGACTTCAGACACCCACATGCAATGGTGATAGATACCAGCCTAAGAAACAAATGACAACGGCATTCCTACAGGATGATGAGAATGTCAACCACAAGAGTAAGAGTCATAATGTGGGCAACCACTTTCATCTCAACTGACCCACAAGCATGATGAATAATATTAGAATACACAGTATTAGGACTATTCCTGAAGTGCAAAAAGCATTTATTTAACATTCTTGTTCTGTGATATATTAAACAGATGAATAGGAGTGTGGAGCAGAGGAGGATTCAAATGCAATAATTTCTGAGTATTTACTTTAATTAACATAAAGCACTTGCACAGCATTGAGGTGAGTACAGTAAAAAAAAAAAAAAAAAAAAAAAAAAAAAAAACAGAAAAGAAAAAAGAAAAAAGAAAGAAGAAAAATAAATAGCTTTACTGCAGAAAGTAATCCTGTACCAAAGAAACACAGAAAGCATATCTTCCAATGAACCCTTTGGATCCATATTCCTGCTGTTTTAATAAGTCTACATACTACTCCTATGGCTTCTCTTTAACTCAATTTAATAGGCTGTACACTGGAATTTTGAAGTACCTAAAACCAAAGAAAACCAACCCACAGCTGTATGTCATGTCATGTCATTTTCCCTCTTTTCCTCAACAATTCTCAATGACTGTTCTTTGTAAGCAAAATCTGTAAATGAATACTACGTATTTTTCCAAAACTTTCAGATCAACTGCATTTTTGTGTGAAGTCTCTCTTATCTGCAGCAGATCTGTGAACTGAGTCAAATCAAACGGTTACTAGTGGACAGATGTACATCTTGTCAAGATTAAGTGATTCTGCATCTATCAGTTAGCTTTTACATTAATTTCTTAATGTGTTTGTTCTCATAATAGAAAACAAAGTCACAAACTCACCTGAACATTTTTATGCATCCTGAGTATTCAGTATTTCTTACCAGTACTTTCTACTGCAAGACAATTCCAAAATATCTACATAAATTCTCTCTAAATTGGAGACTATGTACATAAATTTTCATTGTCTTGGTTATGTTGTTTTTGTTGTTTATTTCCTTGGTCTCCACATATCACACCATAATGGACTAAAGCCCATTTGACTTAAAAAATTAGACACGCCATGAATGTCTTGTTCAAAGTCTTATTCCCACTTTTTACTGTATACAACTTCATTTTCTTCTCTTGTTTTAAGAATCTATATTATTTGTTTATTTTTATTTACCTCTTCCTGAACAGTTATTTTATTTGCTTCAACGTGGCATCAGCATAATGGTCTGTTTTTCTGCTTCTTACAAAGGTGCCTCAGATCCTTTCATTTCAGCCCATATGCTTGAAATTCTTGAGGTAATCAGAAAACTATTATTGTTTCATTCAGATGTGTGAAAAACATAAATCCAGAAACCAGCAGCAGCCTCTACAACCAATTTGAGCAGAATGCTTGCTGCTACTCTTACCTGAGCTCAATTTTCTCTAATTGTCACTTTTTTAATGTCTGTTCACTCTTAAGACATTTAACTTCAGTACAACTGATTCTGAACTGCAAACCATCAACCAACCACCAGACCATTATCCAATCAATCCATACAACTATGTTATTTTTGCAGTAACTTTGTGCAATCTTGTTTTATTGAATTTACATTCACATCAATTCCATGTGTTTTCGGTGGGTTTTTTTGACAGAGAGATGACAGTCACCCTTCGCTAGATACTTCCTGCAAAACATTCATATTAGTAGTAAAAAGAAGAAGAGCATTATTCTAAAAGGTCAGAAACTATTGTAACAGGGTACTTAGATTCAACATTTGTTTTTTAAACAGATTTTTACCTTTTAGAGAAACTAATTCAGTTACATTAGGTTATTTTTCAATGACCAAATAGCTTGATGCTTCACGGGGGAACTATGTGTCATTGAAGATTTCATTTAAAACCCTCTTCCTCAATGTTTTAGCATCAACTTAGGGTCTTTAGATAGCCACGCATTCAGAAAAAGGCACGAATATAAGCTTGTCATTTGAGAATATGAAGATACTAAGCTTTCATTTATCATAATTATGCTGGGGAAAATCCTTCGTAAAGAGACAATCCTACCAGAAAAATAGGTCTTTAATCTAATTTTGAAGCAAGCTATGATAGAAAACGGGTATTTTGCCAGTCACCTAAGATAAAGATGAGGATGTGTGTGTTTGCTTAAGAACACCCTTTTAAGAGCTGACACACTAAGATTTTATCCTTTTCCTGTTGCTTTCAAATTAATTTCTTAGATGAATTTTCTTCTGTAAATTTCATTAGCAGGATGGCACTCAAGTTTCACAGTTAAGTAATCTCATAGCATATTTGATTTATTTTCCAGTTATAACACTTCATTAGAAAACATTCTTAAAACTAATCAAGCAATTAGAAAAAAAGTCTTACAAAGTAGAAAAAAAAAATCTTGGGACCCTCATGCACATATGTACTAAAAATCACTAGAGGGAAATGTCTTATAAAGACGTTAAGTACACGGATATTCAGAACTTACTTTATTCCAACATAGACTTACCATTATCACATGCAGTAAACAAAGAACATCCGTGTCACTACAATGACTTAGCTTAACAAATCTAGCTTTAAAAGTCAGAACAGATTAGAAGAATCCAGTGGCATAAAAACAGCTAAACACAGCAACTGTCATCAGGAGACTGACCAAGCATTAAAAATCCAGACAGCAGAATGACCCATCCTGTCCTACCCACAGTATTTTGGAAGTGTTATGAATCTGAGTAAGTCCTGGTGTTAGATGAGCTCACTGTCTTGAAGCTGAATCATTATATATAGACACATTCCAAGTCCAGTGAAACTGACCCAATTCCTTCTTCCATACAGAAAGCCATTTCAAAACACTGATGAATAAAATTCTTCCTACTCATAAGCAGTTTACATTTATCCATGCTGTAAAGCAATTATTGTCGCACTACACAGCAATACTTCGCTAGGTAGCTTTCTGCAGTTTACATCAATGTTTTGATGGTAAATTCTTCTCACTACATTTAAAAATAAGAAGCAACTACTAGCTGATTTGTTATAACCTAAACTTAGGATTATGAGTCTGGTCATGTCTTTGGAACTTTACAATTTCTTAAGCAGGAAGAGGGATGGGTGGAAGTTATGGGTGGAAGCCCGTATTATTTCTTCATGGAGTTAAACATTAAGAAACATTTAGAAGAGGAAAAATTGAATGACTTAATGTGAGTATGATGGGTTTGGCCTATTAAAAAGCAGACATATACACCCAAAATCCCAATCCTGTTCAATGCATGCAAATAGAGCATGTAGGGTTGTGCGAAAACTAGATCCTCAAACAGCTGGTGATAAACATCCAAAATTGTAGTCAATGGAGATAAACCTGTTCATTTACATTTGCATTCACTTGTTCCTATAAATACATATAAACAACTGTATCGTATATTTTAGGAATCCTGTCATAGTTGCAAAGTATGTTTGACAATTTCATCTGAAATCTGAGGAGAAATACCACCAGATGAGCAATATGAACCAGGTAAATTCTCAGGAGGGGTGTAGAATAGCAGAGTGCCTGATTCCCAAGAGAGTTTGTTATCTATATCATAATGTAATAAGTCATGTGAGATCTCTCTTCCCCCAGGTAAGAGTCCCAAGTGGTCCAGTATACAAATGTTCAGATTCAAATTCAAAGAGCTTCTCAAATCCTGTTCATCCATCTTTGTAATTCAAGGCAGCTATAAAATAATACAGTCAATGTTTAAGAAACTTAGCCCACAATGAATTTCAATCAGTTAGCAACTGCATTAATAGGTAGTCTTCACATTCTCCTTTGAATATACTTATACTACTTATCTAATACTACAATCCAACACTAGGCTGTTTTCAGGGTTCCAATATTTTTTATTCTTTAAACAGAAGTATAGAAATGAACTGCTTGCATAAACTTTTACTTGCCACTAACTGTTCTTGCAACAGGGGAGCAGTTTAGTCATGTAATGGAATATCAAGTTTATACAGTAAAAGATCTTGCATGCGAATAATAGTTTAAGTGCACCCCTAACCTCTCCATACACCATAATAATCTGTTTTTAAATGGATCAAAGAGTAGCTAAAAGCAAAGGAAAAAAAATCTCATCAGCTTTTATGGGTCTTTGAAGCATGACATCGTTGAGCAATTCCACAATTCCCATATGTTTTCCTGGAAACACGCTCACTGCAAGTGCCATTGACAACTGAGCACTTTAAATACTATTTCCGCTCTTCAGAAATACTGAAAGACATTTGTCCTACATCTGTTTAAACACAGATCTTCAAGAACTTAACATAAATCTTTACATTTACAATTGCAAATTTATCTGAGCTGCGTACTAAACAACAGGGTATTTAAAATGTTAAGTTCGCTGCTCAGAAAGTAAAAACTCATGAAGGAGGAAGCTGCTATATAATACAACGTAAGATTATCATAATAAATGTAACAGATACACAGATATTCAAGCCTATGCAAAACACTGCATCCAATGTTAAATCTCAAAAGGAATTACTTCATGAGGACACTTTTCCTCAATAAAAGAAAATTAGTATAGACCATAAAGAATCTCAACTAATCACACAACGTCACTCTTAACATGAATCACCTCCTCTAGTATGGGACACAGGTGCCAAGACAGGCAGACTTCCATAGGCTCAAACCTGGTGAAGCCCTTGCTGAAATCGGTGTATAGTTCTTCCAAATCTGGAGCTACCAAAACTTGCTCCTTTAGCTACACAACAATAGCTGCACTATTTGTGCTGGTGTGCTGGATTGGAATAATATATTCACTTCTAAGGCAGTATCATTTAAATATTAACCACAATATTTTTTGAATGAATTACGTATTTTTATTTTGGTTAAAATTGATTTTTACTGCTCACACTAAGGCCTTTAAAAGTAGAAAGGTATCAAATTATGCATTATACTAATCAGCTTCTAGTAAGAATAAGTCATACTGCAAAAATAATCTGTAATAATTGTGTGCGTCTAGTAAAGAGATGCTACCTATTTAAAGGTTAGAGGTTTTGTTAAAAGGATTAAAGAAGTAATTTTATAAATGCATAATATTTTGTACATACACTTTTCTTGTGCTCTCATTGACAGTGTAACAGGACCATTACGCTATTTCAGGAAGTGAATCCAAAGAGGAACAGTGCAGCTGCCCAGCAGTGCTCTCCTCTTCAGCAAAGGTAGCAAAGGCACATGGTGGATGCAGAGCCCACACCTCCTTTTATTCTTGCAGCTCTCACTACTGTACAATGGTTTAATTAGACAAGCAAAGAAACTTTACAAGGTGAATCAGAGCCACACAGCTGGTTTCTCAGCTCCTCCCGCTCAGCAGGAAAGCTGTGTGTCTTATTCCTCCAACTCAACTTTGCCATTTGGCTGAAATGCAGGGACTGGGGTGCCAAGTAACACCCCTCAGTATTAGGTACTGCAGCTGGAGCGCCAATGGAAGGATTCTGTAGTAACCATCCATTCACATAAGTCACTGCATCATAGTTCGGATCCTGGTAAGCTAATTAATTCTCTGTTCTCTTGTTATTGCCACTGTGAAAATACTTAGTTTTAGTATGATTTCAATTAAATGGAATATTTTTTGAGAGGTAGCTTAATTCCTGCATTCACATAAGACCATAACAAAGAACTGTTAAAAAAGAGCTATCCAGTAATTTGTCCCACTGAGCATAACTGCCCTTTTCAACAGCTTTCTCTTGACTTTAGTCAATGAAATTGTAATTGAAAAATAAAGGCTACTTCAAAAACACCCTGTGTTCAGCAGCCAGCATCAGAGCACATGAGCCTTTTCTTTCCAACCTAGAAGAAATCCTACTAGGTGGTGTTACATTCAATACAGAGTTAAATCTTCAAACTGTAGTAAAAAAAAAAAAATACTGGACCGATTTAATTTTTGCATCTTAACAGAATTCTTTACTAGTGGAGTTAAAAATTAAATGTACAAATGAACAGACACATAAGTTAACAACCTTTGCTTTGTTGAAAGCTGCTAATTAAAGCAGAATTATATTATTCTGTCTCTTCCAACAGTGCATAATTAAGATTTGGAACTCCTTGGCACATAGCTCTGCAGATGATAAAAGTTTACATGAGAACAGAAAGCAACGAGACAAATTGTTGAAGAAAACTCTTTCAAGCACTTCTAAGCACAGAGAAGTCCCAGGGCCAAAGCTTGCTGGAGGCTGGGAAAAGCGCTATGTGGGAGGAACTGCTGCACGCTTGTACCGCTGCTATGACTCTTTCCCAGCCCTCCCATCCACTGTTGGATGCTGTCAGGATACTAAATTAGACAGATCTTTCATTTAAGCCAGCACTGATGTAAAGGCATCCAAATGCAAGTAAATATTTAGTGGTGGTTTACATGTTTAAGATGTTTTGTTACCATAGAACTTGGAAGTATGTAGGACTCAAGCACCTAAAACATATAGGAGACCTGTGAATGCTAATATGCTATCCAAATAACATACAGATCTGATCATAAGTGTGCCCAAGTTAAGAGAAAGTGCCAATGCAGAATTTCCACAAGGTCTGAGAAACATGCATGAAGATTTTTTTTTTTTCCTAAAAAGATACATGCCTGCTGTTTTAGAGGTTAGGAATAAATAATTTACTATAAACCTGGCCTGGTAAGAAAGTGGGAAGAAAAAAATGCCTACTTTTCAGCATCATGTAGGATATACAGAATGAAAGAATTGCACTAGAAAAGAATCACTGATATAAACTAAAACCAATTACTGCATCTTACTACCAACACCATTCAAATTAATGAACCAAGTCAGAAATCAACCCTTCATACACACCCCTCCTCGAGTGTTTCCTGACATGATCTAGGGGGATCCCTTCTATACACACGATATGTTGATAAAGCAATCCAATTCTGTCAAAGTAACTCAGGAAGAACAAACCTTTAAAGCCATAAAATATTTCTCAAACCAAATGCAAAGCAAAGTAAGATCTAAACATTCTGCAGCTATATAAAATTAAAGCCTCCTTCAGCATTACTGTATTGTAATAAGCTTATGATTATTCAAGTAATTATTTTGCAAAATCAAACTTTCTTCACTTCACAGAAAACACAACTGTGAGGAGATGATCCGATAGCATCCACGAAAAAAAAAGAGCAGTCACCACACCTTGCAAAACAGCCAGACTTGCTTCCTAAGCTTTACAGGATTTTTTTAATTGTGGGGTTTTTTTTTGTTCTTGGGGGAGGGTTTTGCTTGTTTGTGGGGTTTTTTTTGTTGTTTTGTAGGTTGGTTGCTTGCTTGGCTTTTGTGTTNGTGTTTTTGTTTTTTAGGGGGCGTGGGGTATTGGTTTTTTTTAATAAAAGAATTCAGTAACAACAAAGATTTTAAAACTAAACAACACAGCAAGCTCCCTAAAAGTTACATAACACATTCACTGAAGTACCATGATTTTACCTTCTCTTTTCCTTTCTCCTAACATTAAATAATGTATTTTTCAGTCATATTTTGAATAGCCACCTTCTTAAAAATATTTTTTTCTGTTCTAATTTGTCCAGCTGGTTGAAAAAAGCCATACATTTCTTGTTGTCATCCTCAATCTAAATTAAAATAATTTTTGCAGAAGAATATTTTCATTAAATACAGAAAAAGAGTATATTTGAAGTATATTTGTACCTTTGCACATAGACGGAGACACAAGCTTCCCAATCCAAACAAAATCATGGATTCTGAAACTTTCGCCATCTAAACTATGCAAAGACATACTGAAATTACAAGCTGATCTTATAACTTTAGCGAGGTATTGATGGCTGCAAGCCTTTTTCCTCAGAATAGCTTTAAAACAAAGGCCCAGATGAGCTGAACATAATAAGTATACTCTATTTAATGCTCTTTTCCAAGATTAATGTATCTATTTAATATGAAAACAGACTGGAGTATATCTTTTGCATACAGTACCCCTGTTTAATGTTGACAGTATTAAGGCAACTCTTTAGAAAGAGCAGGCATATTTTTAATGGTCAAATTTGCTAATCACAGTAAGGATGTCCTTGCACCTCCAAATACAATTTCTAAATATTTCTTTTGCTTTTTCCACATTGTAACATCCTAATTCATGTCCCAAAGGTGTTTTTTATTGTGATTGGCTGGAATAACAGCATTTTTTAAATTCCTGTTAAAAGATACCCTGTTGTGTTGGGAAAAATGAAAAACTTAAATTGTGCTGTAGTTTATGCACACAACTACACAGTGTTGCATAGTATGTGTTCACAAGCATAATGTTTTCTATTTTCTAAACTGATAAAGAATTGTCATGCTTTACCTGTGATTTCATCTCATAAAGCGTAGCATCCTCAGGAGTTAATTGCAGTGCTTTGTCCCACTTGTGAATAGCCTCTCGGTACCTGTAGTTAAAACAATATTACAATATTTAAAGATACTGGATATTTCTATTTACATTCTGACATTGTTCTAAATAAAATGCCATTAGTATTAATGATTTTTCTAATCACTTCCCTATAAGGCACACTGAACTGTTTTCAGGAACTAGTGATTTGTTCTTCTGACCAAATGGGTGCTGAGCAGTACTGCACACCTGGCCTCACATTGATTTACAAGACAACACAGGAAACCTGTGGCAAAGCAGTGACTTAAAATTAGGCATCTTGAATTGAGCCCATTTACTAGCAGGTAACGAGCTGAGCTGCAAAAAATGCCACATCGTGGCTGGCAAAAATGAAGTAACAAATTTTAACTTAATGCTTGCTCCCCTGAGGTCCTGAACTTATTCCCATATGCTTGATATGGAAAGCGAATACATATGTTCAGAACACATGCCATGCTACAGTTGATGCACAGTAACATGCATTCGAATCTCATGTCCTTTCAGAAAAAGGGAGACGAAACCTAGCATTTCAAAAATTGGAATAACGTCTATCAAAAATAATATCTCAAACAAGAATAAAACAAGCATTGCAGCTCTATCCACTGGTAATGCTATAAACCTTCTTCGGAAACCTCTGATATATATCAAAGTGGAAATTAATCCCAAGCAAGTTGACCTTGCTTTGAGCAGGAGTTGGAATAGAAAATGACGTAGGACTAAGACATCAGCAACCTCAGTGATACACGGTTAAAGATGAAATATGATTATCTCTTGGTTAAACAAAAACAAAGTTTAAGCACAATACAATCCACAGATTGATTAATTTTTAGATGTCTGGGTTTACTATAAAGACTTGTCTAATATAGCAGTAAAGAAGTCACAGAATATTAATAATGGGCATACACTGATTTTATAGATTATCAAATTAGTATTTCCAGCAAAAGTAAAACCCTAACCTGTATATACATTTTAACTAAGGATCTAAATGCCAGTAATATAAAGCATTTTTTAAACTATCATATTTTGAACTACTAAACTATTATTCATGTGAATACAGAAATACAGTATACCTTACCCGCAGTAATTTCAGTAAAATAGTATACCTCACTTACACAACTATAACCAGAACTTAATTATTTTCTCTTCTTCATTGCAATGACATAAAAAGGAATAAATTATTCAGAACTGGATACATCTGGAGGGCTTCAATGTAGAAGATTTGATGAATCTTGCCAATTTTTATTTCACAGCATATGAAATCCCATAGCTCCTGAAGAACTAAAACTGTTCTGTTCAGATGTGTTACTGACCATCTGGGAGCTATACACACTTGGCACGTTTTACCACAGCTTGCTAAACTTTTGAAACAAACATCTCATGCTTACACTTCACTTTTTCAACATCACTTCTGGGAAAACAGGATCTCTTGAACTCTTAAATAAAATCCTTAAATTCATATTTCCATGAAAATATTTAATGGGAGACTTCTGGGTAAGAATAAATACCAAACCCCGGTCAAGTTACACAGAGATCAGTTTTTGAATCATACATGTATATATAACGCTAAAAATCATCACTATGGATGACACAGGACCTATAGCCCTGTAGCTTTCCTTGCCAGAGTTGATGCTTCAGGAACAGATTGAGACAGGGCACGTCCAGAGGGACCCTGAAAATATCTGAAGATACACTGAAGAGAGGAGATGGTATCATCTTCAGACCCAATGAGACCAGCCCGCAGGAGAGAAGCAGATCACAGGACCGTCTCAGGAGAAGGGATGAGGCAACATGACTCCTAGGAATTCTTAAACACTTGGAGTGACACTCCTATGATCAGATGTTACAGGAGAATGAAGAAAAACATGAGCTAAGGAAGAGGAAAACGTTTTGAAAAGAATATGGCTAATTGTCAAATACTTGTATCATAGAGAATGAACGTGAATGGTCTGTGGCCCCCAGAAATGCTAGCAAAACCAATTTTAATCTAGTGTAGGGTCAAATTCAGACTTTGGTGGATTCTAGAGAAAAAGAACCCTAGTCAGTAATTATACAGAGTGCATAAAAAGGTAAAGAGAAATGAAAAGCAAAGCATAAGTTGATTATAGTAACAGACTTCTCTTTTTAAGCTGGGAGGTGATGCAAGACTGGACTGTGGGGAAAAAAAGATTCAAACAACAGGTGAAGGAGGAAACTAAAAAGAATAAAGGAGAATTAATCTAACATGCTTTTTTTGACTTTAACAACTTCAGAGTCTTGCAGCCCAGCCAGGTTTTTACACTAAAATACTTCCTCTGCTGGGGCTGGAGAGGGATATGTATGGCACTTCACAGAAGCACCTAGAGAAGAAGAGTGGGCAGGAACAGACAGAAGGAAATTGTTTGCTTAAGTGCACACAGAAAATCCTTTGCCATACAGCACATATTATAGAATCACGTAACACATGTAACCTCACTGGTAACCTGCACAAGATAGGTAGGTCTTTAAACACATGAAGTACAATAGTAAATGTTCTTCTGAAGTCTTAGCAACTTGACTTTTTTTTTTACCACACACAATTCTAAAACTATTGATGAATCATTACTGAAGTTCAAAAGCATAGCTATTTCATGGTAAATAAAGTGTCACATGTTACTTCTGATTATGGAGGGAGTAAGTTAAAACCTTTAATATCTAATAATACTTCCAATAAAACATTTTAATTTAACAGGCTGATTTAGGCATGCCTACACTAATTACAAGTAAATAGGTGCCTGACGGTTCTTCAGTGGCACACAACGATACCCATGTTCTTGCCCCAGAGTAAAGGAGAGATAAACACAAACTTGCTGTAACTGCCCTCTGAGTAGGTAAATTATACTGAATTTACCATGGGGTAAAACAGTATGCACATAGCTAATGCCCATAATTTCAAAGCTAAAGTATTCACCACTTACTATTCTTGCACATATCAGACTCATCAATATCAGATAGCTGGCACATGGACACCAGCAGTGTATATAGTGAAAATAAGTTGGATTTATGCAGCAGAATCTTTTCCTACACAGCAAATACAATGTTCTGTTACGAATAATCAGTTGGATATACCACAAAATTAAACAGCTACACAAATATTTCAAAGAGATGTATTTCACTTAGGAGCTTCCACAGAGGAACAGATTGGAAATATCACTTCATCACACACCTAATTACCAATTACCACCTATCTTCACATTAAACTATAAAATCAAGTTTTTGACATAAGTTCCAGTTGCCATTTTCCCAAATTTTATTTCAGCCACACGTGTAAACATGGACACTTTTTAGCACTGTATTTATTAGGCATATGCATTTTTGAAACTATCCTTTCAAAGAAAAGGTATGAAATCCAACACTGGAGAAAAATGATCTTGTAACTAATATGCAAAAGCAAGAAAATCAGGATGCTAGTACTGTCTCAAACAGTGACATCCTGTCTCACATGGGAATAACATTTAATTTCCTCATATACAGCACGAAAAACTAATCTCATAAAAAAATCACTCACTACTATTCACAGTTATTTTATTGAGACCCAGGATTGGTATGTACCACAGTAAATAATTTTAACGACAAATAGCAGAGGAGTAGATGCCACAGAGTACTAGGTAACAATGGAGACTGAACAGTGCCTACACTTGACACTGTGCCCTAAAACGTGTTTGTGAAAGACACTTATCTCGAATGGTGAGCTGAAGGCTCTGCTGCCTTTATTTTATACTCTTCTTCACAGTCCACCCCACTCAGATACTGCACTTATCTGTAAGGAGGCAAGAAAATTTGCAATACAAATACAACACCACTGGCTGCCAATCAATCAATCAATCAATCAATCAATCCTCTTGCTGCTAACTAATGGCCACTTTCCTTCCTGTGCCTTGTGCAGCCGCACTATCAGTCTGAGTGATTTCAGGCCTTCATCCTCACAGAGGCTTTGGAAGGTGTGTATGAACATATGCTTGTGTTCATTCTTCAAACATGAAATAATTACTTCAGCTCTCACTAATATAGAGTTCTACAGTTGATTGACAAGCACTGGTCGAAGCTAGACCAAAGCACATTTTCTTAAAAAAAAAAAATCTTCATATTCATGAAAACCCCAAACAAGTTGCATATTACCAAACAAAACCTTAGTTAAACATGCCAACTGCATGCAAAATTCTAGACACTGGGTGTTCTACAGTTTTGTTTCTGGCCTTTCAACAGAATCTCCCTAGACCTGGCACTGCTACTTCGTGTTTTCCCTGAAAATATAGATGTGATATAAAATCCATATAACACAGAGGAATTTACTTAGCTGCAGTAAGATTACACCATGAAGACTGTCACAAGCTCACAGAAATACATTACTAATTACAAGAACCTCCTTATCTTCGTAAATGATCCTACAAAAACACCCAAGAGTCAAAATAACTGTAATTTTATTTTACAAGACCAAGCTAATTTTAATTATTTGTGGTAGTATTGAGAACTTTGTAGTGTAATTCTTAAGTCAGAATGGTTAATAGTAGAATTTCTCTCTACAAGCTGTTAACTTAAGACATCAGGATATTATATAGAGTGGAGGACCAGAACTGGAAGAATTTATCATGCTTTCTTCAATTAAATGGTTATTGACTGTCATTTTATGGGAGAGAGCTCTGTGAGAAGCCAAAATAAACAGTGACACACAGAGCTAGAACTAAAGTTTACACACAGAAATTCAAATCAAGAGCAGGAATACAAGTTTTATTACTCCCAAACCTGCCATTTTACTATTTAAGCAATAAGAACAGAGCATCATAACCTTCCAAGCTTCAGAAGAGACATAATTGTATAGTTTCAGTAAATCCAATTCACTGTTCTAGTTTCCTAAACAAAAGCTGGAAATTAAGGTAAATCAAGTGTCAGATATTGCAATAGTTATAATATTTTAAGTATCCACAGAGAAGTAATGTATTTTTATTGCTGAAACGATGTTTTAAATACAAAGCTTTAGATCCTCAAAATAATTTCAACAACAGTTCCTCTGAAAGCAGCAGGAACAAAAATGTAGAAGAAAAACTGTTACGCCGCATTTGAAGCATTTCTGAGGTCATATTCCTCTCTTGAAAATTCTTTGTTCAGACAGCCTTCAGAAACATAGCACTAAAGTTGAATATGGCTACCATCTGTTTTGTTCTTAGTTGAATAGGCATTTAACCCTAACCTTTTAATTATTCGTCCACAGATGGCTAACAGCTCCGTCTCTCCTGCTTCATGGTACAATCCTACTGGTTCTAAGAAATCAGTCATGGAAACTAGGCCAAGAAGTCAAAAGCTGCCAACAGCATCAAAAAAGTTTCTGTGATTTGGATGCCAGCATTTCTCTATCTTTCTCAAAATGACTTATTGCCAAAATATGCTTAATGGTGGGGTATTAACAGGGCAAAACATTTTGGAAAAAGATGATACACAAAAAGCAATATTCTGTTCACATTCTATTCTGAGCAGTTCCATTTCATCTACTTGACACGCTCTTGTTATCTGTACTAAACAATGTAATTCCCCTTCATTTTCTTTATTGCTTCTGGCCTCTTTACAATCTTTGCTGATGTCAACATCACAGTAATAAGGACAGAAGTTATACAAAACCAGAAAGAGATAAATACAGAAGAAACATGTAATTCTCTATGGCATTTTGAGCCTTAAAGGGCAATTTTATTTTTCATGAAAGTACCAATAAGTAGGCAGGTACCAAATAAACCTCCCCACACAGCTGAAACAACTAGAAGGTACTGATGTAAAATGACTATGAAGTACCAATGCAAATACTAGTCAGCAAAAACAAAGTCTCCTGAAATAATTGAAATATAGATGTGTAACAAACAATACAATCTGCCTACAAGGACATAATATAAACATGCACAGATTGTATAAAGACTGGACGTCACCATGCAGAACTAAAGGAATGTATCAGACACTTCTAAATTCCTAGATGACTCACCACGCAAATCACACACATAGAAGTGGCAAGAAGAATGGGAACTCTCACTACTAGCCCTGCATATGGCATGGTGAGCCTCAGCATCACTACGCAAAAATGTTCCGTAAAGGGACAGATGAGACAAGTTTGTGCTCCAGTTTCCATGACAGAGCTAGTTAGTCACAATGCTCTTATGTTTCTACTGATAAGCAACCTTACAATAACCAATAGATTCAGACTGATGATTTTTGTTGGCACTGTGACTTTGCATACATATAATAGTGCCTGTCTAAAGAGAGTAACCACAAGAAGTGCTTGAACCATATCCTTCAATTTTTCCCATAGCACAGTATGAGATGCAAAATAAAACATTAAAGATTCAACAGAAAATTAATATTTCAGATGTTTTTATCTACATTAATTACTGGATAGCAATATTTAAGCCATTTAGTCCACAGTATCCTATGCTTTTGAATCCTAACTTCTAACGTTAATTCTCCCTCTTATTTTATGACACAAATCCTGTACTCCACCCAGCAGGGAACATCTAGAAAGAATCTTTTGAGTTCTGGAAGGACTCCCTTTCCATTAAACTACCCATAGATTTATAACACACTTTCACAACAGTAAACAGGACAACAGACACTAGTTTGTCGCAATAATGCACACAGCTGTAATGCCTCTGTGAGGTGGAAGATCCCTTCTTCTGAAGGAAAAAAAAAGAAGCAATCAAAGCTTGATAGCTTCAGTGTTGCATCTGGAAAAAGGATTCAGGACTCAATTAATTATAAAAATACGCCCTTTAACGTATATAATTTACTGTAATACCTTCTTTCTCTAAACATGAGGTTGATCCCACTGATTAGATAAACATATTTAAGTCCAGCTTGCAAAAGCCTTGTCTCTCTACAAATCCTCCTCCCGGATTTAACAAAAGTTATCATTCAGAAACTGTAAGAGCATCAATGAATTTTCTTTAGATAGAAATTTACTCATCTTGGTGGTTTTTTTTTTTTTCCCATCTTTGCTCAGTATTTAGAAGTTCTCAATCTTAATTTATTATCAGAATATGATGAACAAAACTCAATAACTTGCACACCTTCACAATCAGTTGAAATACATTTAAAAACCTACAAATTACAAAGAAAAAAAAGCCACAAAGATTTCTCCCATACTTACACAATGTTCCAGGTAACAGTTGTTTACACTAGCAATTTACATAAAACTTTCTTGGGTTTTATGAGAGCAATTTATTCTGTATAATAATTAGGATATTTTAATATTTATTATTCTAATTTTAATGTTACTGTCTTTCATTCTGTATGTCAACAACATTTCTAAATTTTTTTCCAGTATTACTTGGAATTCCTTTCTCACTTTGAATCCCACAAAATAAATCAGCTACTAAAGGAAATAATTTCTGAAACCTCATTCATTCAATTCTACCCACAATACAGAAGTACTGGAATTCTGCCACATTTTTGAAAGGCAAATACAAATGTCTTAACAAAGTTGTAGAGTCATTCTAAGCGAGTCCTCAAAAGTCAACGTGCACTCTCCTTACCTCAGTCTAATCTTGCCCCTGCTTTGCACTGGTATAAAAGCTTTTGCTTCTTAAATCTAATCCAGGCTACGACCTGTCCAAACATTAGCTTGTTTTAAAACATCAAGCAGCTCCTCAGTGTAATTCTCCATTTGGCTTCAAACACAAAGAAAAGAGCTTTGTTTAGGCTGCAATGACACCGCTATACTGTAAATGGTTTCACATGACAGCTAAACTTTAACATCTTAAGTATATGTTTGGACCTTGAAGAAG
Source organism: Pampusana beccarii (assembly GCA_013399365.1). Classification (NCBI taxonomy): domain Eukaryota; kingdom Metazoa; phylum Chordata; class Aves; order Columbiformes; family Columbidae; genus Pampusana; species Pampusana beccarii. The sequence continues at coordinate 17,614 of VWYH01008980.1, forward strand.
TTCACAGTCCTTACTTTACTAAACAAGACAAATGTTGTGACAGTCATGAAACTGAAAGCATTGTTAAAAAAAAGGTGTCTTCAGCAAATAGCTTCCTACCACCTTCATACTGAGAGCTCTACAAACAGACTTTTTAATATGGAAGGGAGAAAAAGATGGTCTAGCAATGGCTGACTAAAACAAAATAATTTTCTACACTGGGAAACTTATTTCAATCTCAAAATGTGATCCTATCCCTCACAATGCTTTATACAACCCTTCTCTTTGTTAAGCCCCTATTTAAGTCCTTTTTGAAGTGTCTCAATAAATACTAATCGAATTCAGATCAGAAATGCTCTTTGAATGAAAACTGAAATACTTCACTGAACTACAATTCTATTTTAGAACACATACCCATACAATAGTTTGGGTTGGAAGGGACCTTCAAAGTTCATCCAGTCCAACCCCCTGCAATGAGCAGGGACAACTTCAACCAGATCAGGTTGTTCAGAGCCCCATCCAGCCTGGCCTTGAAAGTCTCCAGGGATGGGGCATCTACCACCTCTCTGGGCAACCTGTGCCAGTGTTTTACCACCTTCATTGTAAGAAATGTATTCCCCATGTGGAGCCTGAATCTGTCTTCCTTTAGTTTAAAACCATTACCATTTGTCCTATTGTAACAGGCCCTGCTAAAAAGTTTGTCTCCATCTTTCTTAGAGGCTCCTTTTAAGTACTGAAAGGCCACAATGAGGTCTCCCTGGAGCCTTTTCCAGGCTGAACAGGCCCAAGTGCCTCATCCTGTCCTCACAGCAGAGCTGTTCCAGCCCTCTGATCATTTTTGTAGCCTACTCTGGACCCCCTCCAACAGATCCATGTCTTGCCTGTACTGAGGGCTCTAGAAAATAAGCTATGTGTGAGCAATACCAAGGAAAATTAACCTTCTGACAAACAGAAGCATTTCACTGACAGACTAAAGACAATTAAAAACATTTAGGTCAACATCCAAATCCACTGACGGTGAATTTATTATCATCAAAGAGCCAACTGTCAGGAAAATGAAAGCTTGTACTAAAGCTTCCAGACAAATATAACTTCCTACAGAGAAGCCCAGGCTGCAGAACTTTTAATAAGTTTACGCAATTTAACATATTTAACAGGTGTCTTCCATTTCTAACAGTAAAATAGGTTTGTGGACCCAGCTGAATACAAGCCATTATTCATTGCCAACATCTCTTACCCAAAGAACCTTGTTTAAAAAAAAATAATCTACAGTTATGAACTGCATTTTGTCTGAACTGTCATTTCTTAATTTTTGCAGATGACAAAAAGCTTAAGTCACAGTCTACTACATTAGATTTTTATTACCAATCAACAGATCAAAGACAAAACAAACAATATTTCTTAAGATTTGCCACTTAGCTGCTAGAGCCAGTAAAACTCCACAGACTGGTGTGAAAACATGTCCAATAGACACTAAGAATAGCAGCCCATAAAAATAATCAGTTTGAATGGGTTTCAAAACAGCAAACTTCAGTTCTTCAAGAAAACAAAATTTCTATGAATGTTTTTCAGAAAGTAAGAAAGAGGGGAGGGATGCCTTATGTCTGTCATATGGTATTAGTGTATCAGGCACCATCCTGAGGCAGAAAAGTATAGTTCTTTGTCTAAAACTTTTGACTTATGGTATCTGTGGTATTAGAAAATTGAACATGATATAAACACTGTGATCATTCTCTTGGATTGGGACGGATGCACCAGTCACCCAAATGACTTTAGTAAGAAAAACGTACAATGCCTATCAACCTGTTTTATATATGACACAGGGTTTACCAAAAGTACTGGGCAATATGTTAACTACTTTGTTAGTTTATGGCCCTCCCTGCACCTACCCCCCACATACTGCTAAAATTATGGAAAGTAACTGCTCCACATATAACACATTAGCACAGTCCCTTATGAACTAAGAGTAATTTTTTCGTGGTCTAGTGACAAGGCGAGAGAACTAGACTCATTCTGTTTGGCCACTTATTCTAATATCTGTTTTCCTGCCTATTTTGGCAAAAGCACTTGTGAACCAGATCAGAACCAGCAACCAGAAAGAGGCTTTTTTCCAGCTAGGCTTCTTGTCCAGTCCAGTCACAAACCGATACGCCAAGTTGGCTCCCTCCCAGGGTAAAACAAAAAAAAGGGACCATCGCAAACGGATCAAAATGATAGAGCAGGAGAATTAGGTCACATTGATCCTAACTGAAATCAGCTTAACCAGTTATGGAACTGCAGCCTTTGACTGGATGCTTGACTTGTGAACAACCAAATACAGAATTACAGAATCACAGAA
>VWYH01008982.1:0-10882 GCA_013399365.1 Pampusana beccarii
TTTGATAGGCTGTGTCACATGCCTAGATTACGATGAACACTATATTTTGACCTTTCCTAATGGTTATGGAAGGCAAGTAAATGCTCTATTTCATATTTTCATTTTTAATGCATTCTAATATTTCATGCTTAAAATTTCTCAATTAAGAGGGTATAAATAAAGACATATCTTTATACTTGCAGGTCTATTCTCACTGTGCCATGGATAGAACTTGGTGGCGAATGCAGTATCAATTGCTCAAAGACAGGTTATAATGCTTCCATCGTCTTCCACACAAAACCGTTTTATGGAGGAAAGAAGCACAGAATTACAGCTGAAATTTTGTAAGGAGGTTTCTTTATTTAGTCTCACTTTTTCTCTACTTAAATGCTGACAATGTTTCTTCAGGACAGTCAGGAGTGTAAAATACTGGAACAGCTCCACTGAGTAACATAGCTCATGATTACCTGACATTAGTGAAAGGAAACCTGCACAGGCCTGCACACTGCTTGTCCTGCTCTAAAACATTCTCAGCTGTTGACCAAAAGGAATTTAAATTTTCTTCTTCACCATTAATCTCTCCTAAAAACAAAGATACTGCAGCAAGCCTTGTAATACTGCTGTTCATAGTGTGTCATTAAAGCTCTGCTGCAGCTTTTACTGATTTATTCAGACTGGTGCTTTGGTGCCCAGAGCAGAGAATTCACTGGAGATTCTCTTCTTACTGGAGATCTGCTGTAACATCAGCAAGTGGATGCTGACAAAATGAGGTCCAGAACTTGGTTTTAAATCACTTCCCAACACACAGTGTTAGACACCGTTCATTGGTGAACTAGTGTTTGTGTTTCCCAGTAGTCTGGGGAAGAAGTTCAAAGTTTGTGGAACCTTTTAAACTTAACTTGCCACTCTAAAACTGTTTATAAAGCTGGTAACTAGTTTCCTAAGCTCTAAATGCAGATACAGCCCTAAGGCAAGACCTATCTTACCTGGGATAGCGCTGCCTTGTCGGGTTTAGCCAGTTGAACTAATTCATGCAAAACTTCTCTCTTGTAAACAGAACAGAATCTTTTGGTGATGCACATTTTGAGGGCTGGTATAAATCAGGCCGTACAGCAACTGGGATAAAGTTTTGATCATAGGGTCTTTTTGATCTTTAGGGTCTTTCAGTTACTGTANACTGTACAGCAACTAGAATAATGTTTTGATCCTTTAGGGTCTTTCAGTTACTGTAATACAACTGAGAAATGACTGTTTCTTTCTGTTTAGTTCTCCTAATGACAAGAAAGCCTTCTGTACAATTGAAGGAGAATGGAATGGTGTCATGTACGCTAAATACACAACAGGGGTAAAGCAGCTTTTTTTTCTTTTTTCTCCTTTTCATCAGAAATGGAAGATTTGGCTTAAAAAGCTTTTTGTTTGTTTTTAAAAAACAAACATTAATAGTTGGGAATTCCTATGAAGCTGCCCAGAAGATCACAAGAATACTGAATTTGGGATAAAAGTCCTGAATTTACTTTGTTAATTTAGCCTAGGGTAACTTGATTTTTATAGCAAGAACAGAATCTAAAGAATGAGGGTTTTTCATGTATTTCCTGCCAAACAGTGTATCGGAGTGTGAGGATATGGAACTTTTCAGTCTAGATAAAGAACTGATTTTGTTTGTTTAAATCTCACTCTCTAGGAGAATGCTGTCTTTATAGATACCAAGAAAATGCCTATAATAAAGAAGGTGGTAAGGAAATTGGAGGACCAAGACGACTTTGAGTCTCGCTGGTAAGAATTTTAGTTAAAACGAGCAAATTAAGACTTTCTTCTTTTTTCGTTAGACCCAAGTTTGCAGTACAGAGTGTGACTCCTGGTGTTAACCCATCCCCTGCACGGTGACCTGTGCTCCCGACAGCCTTTGCTGCAGGATGGGTTTTAATGGGCAAGAGCAGAGCTGTAGCTCTTGGTCACACGCTCGTCGGGACCAAACGTACCAGGGAGGTCCGGAGAGCCTCACTGCAGCCTCCGCCGTCCTGGCAACAGACAGTGCTGCTGTTGTTTAATGTATATTGGGCCTTTTCTGGTCTTTTTATAAATGAGACCTGCCCAATTCAAACAAATATTGATGAGTAATAGCCAGTCATAAGTTTCTACAACCTTGTAGCACTTCGCTGCTATAAAGCAGTCTCCATTCAAATTTCTTTTTTTCAGCTTATGGAAAGCCGTAACCTACAACTTAATAATTAGAGACATCGATGCGGCCACAGCTGCAAAGCACGTGCTTGAGGAAAGACAAAGAGCTGAAGCCAGAGCCAGAAAGGAGAATGAGACCCCATGGGAAACACGGGTGAGCTTTATTCAGAGTGTAAATGCCCTCGAACCTGGACCAGTTGTTCCTTTCCAACTGAGCTGTAAAAAGCTTACATCTAATTATTCCCTTGTTTCTAGTTATTCCATGAAGATGGAGAATGCTGGGTTTATGACGAACCGCTGTTGAAACGACTCACTGCCAGTAAACATTAAGCAGGTTATAAAACCAGAAAAACATTCAGGCCTTGGCTTAGCGAAGTTTACATCTGATACCAAGAGTCAGCAGTTATCACGTATGTACCGTTCGGAGAACCCGACCCCTCCAACTGCAGTGGTTCCTATCTCAGGGATACTGGACTTACTGGTGCAGATAAGCAATTAAATGAAACAAGGAGCGTCTTGGCTGTGCAGTAACTTACGTTGGTGTATTCAGGCTTCCAAGGTGGCTGTCAGAGCTGTTACTGGTGCTTCTAAAGCATGGGTAGCCTGCGCCATGAGGCAGATACACTCTGCATAACCACTGTGAAGGCCAAGGCATTTGGTATCAGTTGCATAATACTCCTGGGTCCTATGTATTTAAAAAAAANTACATCAATGTTATCTTACACCTGTATGATAATCAATCAAATCTTTTGGCATTTCAGTGTCTTGCCCAAAATAACTTTGTTATTTTGAGATTAAAATGTAACCATACATAATTCTACTCAATGCATCTTAAAGCTTCATAAAATAGATTTTTCAAACTTCTCTTATGGACTTTTTATTTATTTAATAATAAACCTTTGCAGCAAGACTGCTTTTTCAGCTGAGTGATGATCAATTGTGTTATGTTTACATTATTAACAGTATTTTTTCCACTGGAATCCTTGCGGCTAAACCTACTTCTTAAAGTAGTTAATAACCTAGGAAAAGAGCAGAATTTGCAGTAGACCAGCCCTCAGTGAGGTTCGATCACACCACACAGGCCATCAGANGAACTAGGAAAAGAGCAGCATTTGCAGCACCTACAGTAGAATTTTTCTGGGCTCTACATCCAGCCTTGCTTCTCTGCCTGCTTGCCAGCACTTCAGGAATCTTTGCACTTCTGTGCTTTTGGCTTGAAGTTAAGTAATGGTTAAGTAGCTACATGTATCAAACTTTTTATTTCTGCAGTTCAGTCTAGCTTTTATTTGATTTGTATTTCAATTTTGTCTGTGTTGTACATACAGAAAAGCTAAAGAAGCCTTAGGCTTTTTTTCGCCCTCCCTCCCTCCCATGCCGTAGCTCTTCCAGAGCTGTGGAACCATCCTGTGAGGAGATGGAGCTGCTGCAGCCCCAGGGATGATGCCCAGGACAGGTGGAACCAACAGGTGCAGCCCCCAGTGCCAGCCAGGGATTGTCCCTGTGCTCCCACTGGAGTCAGGGCTGTGCCTGTTCTTAATGAACCTGGGAGATTAATGAGAAGGGTTGGCTGGAAACTTCCTTGCCGAAAGCTTCCTCAGTATCTGAGTGGACATCTTCATCCCGGCTGCCACTACAGCCCTCTTTAATAAAAACAGGTTTGTAATGTTCGCATTGCAGAAAGCAGCTGTACTACGCATCACTGCAGAACAAGATGTCATTTTTATTTTAGTATTTTATGGTAAGGGAGAACATTCAGAGTTGATGTGTAAGCTTTGATGTCCTTGATGGATGTCACCTCAGTCATCAAAGAAGATGGGGGCAAGAAAATGAGATGAGGTATTTCACCAGATGAAGAATTCTGTGCTTCTGAGGCAGCTGTAACCTCTGAGTCCCCTTCATGTTTTCCATATCCAACCACCTAGAAAAAAGTTTCCAAAAAAAAGAAAATTTGCTCTAAGCTTTTAGAATTTGGATCTCATTCAATATTCATCTGCCCTAACAATTAAATACAATTCCAATCACAGTAAAAACCAGAAATGTAGAAAATATGAACAGCAATGTGGATAACCAACACATTAAGCGTTAGATTACAGAGTTGGGCACTGCAGAAGTTGGCAACACAGAACTGCCAAACACTCACGTGTACGCTCAGCACTTTTTTCTTGTTGCTTCTGTGAGCCTGGAACCAGGTGACCAGGTCTGATTTGGTAACAGACTTCAGAGCTTCGATCTGCAACCCACAGGAATGAGGTTTAAGCGGCGCAGTGGTGATGAGGCCATTTTGAACATAAACATGGTTTCTCAACAAACTATATCCCGTTAGATAAAAGAACCTTTTAAAAATAGCATGTAGCTTTAGAATCAGTGTGTCACTAGAGGATAAATCCCCCTGTTTATGCTTTGCATTTAAAGCTGCTGCAAAAAGGGACATGGAAGTGTTCTTTTTGGTATCACTTAATGACAAGGGACTACCGACCTCCCGGGCAAGCCTGTCGAAGAGATACTGCTGCGTCACAACTTCATTCCAGTTCCTGTCCACTTCTTCTCCCAGATGGGAGTCTTCACATTCTTTAAGTTTTATCAAAGCTGTAACCTACATTTGGGAAAAAAAAAAAAGAAAATTAGTTTCATAGGGTTTAAAACTTAATTTACTGTCTTATTCACTGAAGTTGAAAGAAAACCCAGATGAACAATGTAGTTCATTGCTCTCAAACTTAACTGTAAATGGCCAGAGAGCAAATGTTTAGAGAAACTACTGCAGAATGGAATAAGAGACAGGATATGAAAGTGAGTCCTTTGTCCAGGAAAAGCTCAGAACTATACTAGAGGGTGTCATCAAATCCTCCCGTTTAGGTACTGTTTAGCAGTTCAAGGCAGAGCTTTTCAAGATCAAATTTTACCTGGGTGCTAAAAGCATCTTCAGTTAAATGCTTGATTTTCTCTTCAAAGCAAGAAAGAAACTCCTCTATTTTCTTGTCAACCAATTCAGAACTAAAAGAGAGTTAAATAATTAAATCAGGCAGGAAAAAGAAGAAAACAATACTGAGGGGTTAAGTAGAACAACCCACAAATCATGAGGGAACATTTGGGACAGGTTCGCTTCCCTCCCCACAAAAAGCGCACACATCTGAAACATTAAAACCTTCACAGATGACACAGACCTCAGTAATGGAAGTGTCAAGCAAATGTAAAACTTAGAGGCAGCAGCACTCTGTGCTAATTAAACTTTCACTGGCACAGTATTATTTTTTGTAAGTTGCATATTTTTCATATAGCCCTTCAGCTTTGGCAGGTCAAACACGTGTAGTTCGCCGGGCTTTTAACAAAACCATAATATTGTTCTGTCTGCTGAAATGGGCCAGAAGAAGAACAGCTCTCCAGGCTTTGCTTGGCAACACGCTGAGCTCTTCTGAAGGGCAGTGGGATATTTCCCTCAGTCTCTCCATTACTTCCCTGTCACAGTCAGGACTCCTGCAGTTTAAAGCAGCTCAGGGCTGTTGCTTTATTTAGGTGCTGTTTTCCAGTCACTGTGTTGCAACTGTCAGCAGTGTCACAAGCTGAGGCCAGGACGACTCTTCTGACATTCCCTTTGGGCTGTTGCATAACTCCCCTCATCAAACTAAAGAAACCCACCACCCTCCCTGGTTCAAAACATGTGAACTCTTAAAGGAGAGCAGCACATGCACAAAAAAGCTCCAGCAAAAACAAGTGGAAGTCAGCTGTGACCTGATCTAACAGAACAAGCAGAAGACAACCAGAAATTCTCAGCAATCACTCTTCAGGTGGATGTTGTGTTAGGCCCTGCTGCCCGAGCCTCTGCCGGGTGGACACGGTGCAGTAAAGTCGCAAAAAATGGGTGCTGGGAGTGGTGACAAACAGTGACCAGGAAACACTTACTTGTATTTCGTTGCCTGGGTTGCCACTGTGACCGAGAAGCCAAGAATCCCAGAAGTATTCCTGCAGGTGGGGTACACGTGGTAGCTTAAAAAAAAAAAAAGGGGGAGGGGGAACAACGAAGTCATTCCACAAGCAGAATTAAATTGTCATTTACAGGACATGCTACAAGTTAAAATAGTTTTGGTGCTTCAGAAAAAAAAAAAATCTCTAAATTCTGAATAGTCTTATTTGCTTTATTTCCTGCATCGCTGCACTTCAGTGTTTTCTCATTTTGAGGAAATCCTTTAAACCTGGCAGAGTATTTGTGCTTGTGTTCCTGCAAACTAATTCATCAGAGTGACAGACCGAGGGCTGTGAAAAGCTTGTGGCGTTCTCCTGAGGCAGACGGGCGGCTGCTCCGCACCACAGAGCCGCTGTGAAAACAGCCCCGGGGAAGGAGCTGATATAGGAAGTGGAAGGAACAACTTCATGCTGAATAATTCCAAGTTAATACACCGGTAATAGATGCAATTCTTACAAGACTCAAAAGCAACTTGGCTGCAGCTTGTATGGATGGCTGCTCTCCATTTTGACCTCTTTATGTTGCTGTTTCCGTTACAATAATGGAGGAATTGCCGTGCAGGGAACAGCAAAGGCAGGTGTGGAGGAGCTGCCCTCTGTGGTGAACTCACCCGAGGGTCTGCTTGGTTCTCAGGAAGTCAAAGCACGGCTCTTCCATGTGCATCTGAAACCAAGCACAAACGCGTTACAGCAGAAGCAACACTCCTCTGCAGCCACCCCGCGGGCTCCGGACAGAAACGTGACCGCGACATGTGGACACAAGGGAAGCGCTGCCTGTCCAGCTACACCCGCTGCGCTGTCTCAGTTTGTGAGGTACCTCAGAGAACCACCTGCTGCAGCAGTTGGGGGATCCTGTCCCAAACACTCACAGATTTAATCAAGAGTGAGCAACAGGGATCTGCCGTCCCACCCCACGGGCTCATCTTAGCTCCAGGCACAACGCTTTGGTGAGTTAGGAGACACAAGCGCTGACTTACTTACCACAAGCAGCTCCATCAGGGTATATTCCCTTAGGTTCCTGGCACCTGACTAGAGAGAAAATGAAGAACTTAGGGTGATTTCACAGAGTTAAATGCAACAGTTCAGACCAAGGTGACAGCTGCGGGACACACCTCGGCCGGGACTCCGGCACTAAATTACAATTCGCAGCAAGGACAGCTGGAAAGTTCCTTTTTTCTGCAGGGGCCTCGATGTGGCCTCAGGAGAGGGGAGAGGCCCAGCCCAGGCCCATGAGATCGGTGGTGAGGACACCAGGACAGCCCCCAGGGACAAACCCAGCGACCAGCACGAGCACAGGCAGAGGGGAAGATGCCGCTTTCGGGGAACCCCTCACACTGTGAGACCCCCACGGGTTTTGCCTCTGGAGCCCGGGGCAAGTGCTCCCATGAGGTTTCAGCGCACTCTGCAACGTCCCTGTCCAGAGGCGGCTCTCAAGGCTGGGACATCAGCACCACCAGCAGCTACCAGAGGGAACAGGCCGGCACACACCCAGCTACCGCGTTACCTGGTAATAGACTGTTACTTCGGAGTTGGCATCACCTTTGTTGAGAGTTTTCACCTTGCAGAGCAGATGCGTGTTTGGCAAATCCACCACCCGGAACTGAACAGGGCAGGGATGGACCAGGGGAGAGAACTGGAGCTTTCTGAGGGAAGTACAGACAGCAAAGAGTCAAACACCTGCTCACATCTTAACCAAAACCAATATATTAATAACACCCAGACAGACGTCATTTTCCCCTTCCCCAAAACACAACAACATCTGCTTAAATTGCCACGATGAATGGTCACGTCCGCAAACACCAGCAGTGCCCTATCCAGGAGGGGAGAAGAGAATTTCTGCATCGCTCCCAGCCTGACCCCTCCCTCCAGAAAATAATCTTAACTTGATTATAGTTTCCATATATTGAGTGGTGCAAGAGTCAAGAGATACTCACTCAACAACATAATTCAGAAAATCCTTTGCTTCCTAGGAGAGAAAACGTAAGTGTAAGTTTCATTTAGAAGAGAATTCCCAACCACACACCCAGCGCATTGCTCGAGAAAGCAACGCCCAAGCGAAGAACGGCCAAGCTCTGTCGTGCCACCCACGTCCCTGTCCCCTCGCCTTATCCCTCCAGGCACCTCTGCACTGCAGAGCAAACCGGGTCTTCAGGCCGTTTCTTGCACTGTAACTTCTCCAGTAGGAGAAAGCAAAGCCAGAGAAACAGCATCAGCCGTCACAAGGAGGAGACAAGGCCCCCCTCCTGTGCATCAAGCTGGAGCTCTGGAAGGAAACTCACACAGAAACCGCAGCAATACAAGTATCTTGAATGACGATTTTTAGTAAATCACGACTACATTCTCAGACCTCTTTCTGTCCCCCTTCTGACGTGACAAGACTCTGACCTCCCAAAGGACATTAGCACGTTCTCTTTAGGAGGCTTTAAACAGTTTGAGGACAAACACCACCAGCTAAGACACGTCTTGGCACAAATCATCACCGCAGGTTTCTCTCCCATGTCCCGCACAGGCACTCAGCGATGACATGGGGCTGAGCCCCCTTACAACCCTCTCCTAAAAAGCCTGACAGGACCGTGTGTGACGCAGTCCCAGGGCAGAAGACCTTGATGAACACAGCAGCTGTTCAACAAGGCTGAGGATGACCAGCCCTCAGTGAGGTTTGATCACACCACACAGGCCATCAGATTTCCAGGGTAAATGTACTTGGAGGGAAGCCTTCCGCTTTGGCACCACCATGGCAATTTCTCAATATCAAACACATCAACACATCAAACAATACCATAAACAGGGGCAGCAGGGGAAACAGGTTGTGTGTGTATTTCCATCACATTTTCCCCTCTCTCAAGTTTAAACCCAAATTCCTGAACCTCCAAGACTCTGTTCAAACTGGCAGCTCCCCAGCGGCCCATCCAGACGGGCATTCCTGGGCTGCCGGAGGTGACGTGAACCTCGAGACTGCCCGCACAGAAGAGGCACCAGCTGGCAGGTGAGTGCTGCAGTTGTGGCGACTGTGCTAAAGCATCTTAAGAACAAATTTGAATTTGTGTCAGTTGCTGAAGCTGTACTTACTCTGCTCGTGAAGTTTCCTTGTACGAGACCCTCGACAAAAAGCTGTGACTTGAAAGCCTTAACGAAGGATGAGAGAGACTCAATGGAAAGCCCGTTCATCAGCGTCTGGTATTTATCTATCATGGACCACCTGCCGTGTTCTAGAATCAGGAGACGCACATCCCTGCAATACAAGGCAGAAAACAAAACCAGAGGCTGTCAAGAGCTGTTTAACGTAAGAGATCCCATTTCTGACTCGGGATCATACAGGAGACGGGGACTCGGTCCCCAGGAGCGCTGCTGTGGGCTGATCCTGCCTGCCCGCAGCACCTGCTGTCAGCTACAGTCACTGCAGAACGGCAGCTCCTGGGTGTCCAACCCGTCCCGCATGGTGGATACGCGGGTTGCAGAGCTGCTTGAGCTGTCTAAGCCACAAGCAAACCCTGGCAGCAGCCTCCAGGAGCACAGAGCAGTGATTCCTGAGCTCTTCAGCTCAACCCCAGCACTCGCTGTGCAGCCGCTTCTTGCCCTCGCCCACAACTCACTTGGCCAGAGTCTCGGGTTTGATGAGGATGTTGAAGTACGTTTTCTTCAGCTGCTCTGTGATCATTTCAAAAACTGCTGGAGTAAAGCTGAAGTCAGACAAGTAATCAATGATGAGCTGAAATAGAAGCTGTAAAGAAAATAGTTTTAAGTGAGGTTTTTGTTTTATTTTTAAAAAGAACCAATTTAAACTTAATCCTACATAATAATTTTTAAAAATTATCATCATTTGGTCAACATAAGAGACACACAAGGTGTGGAGGAACATTCCTCAACTGTTAGATGTTCTTCACTAAACACTTCTATACCAAATTACAGTCAGTTTTAAAAGGACAGCATTTTTAGAAAGTGAACGAAATAATCCCAATATCCTAAATCAATAGGAATTTCCACATTCTCCTGAAACAAACCTAGCCGGTAACTCCAACATTTCTGTATTAGATATTCCAGTTTTTCAGTACTCACAGGTAGTTTGTGATTGAATCCTTTCACCCGGATGACTAAGCCATGCTCTCCAGCTACTAATTTGTACTCCAGCTGAGCAACGTCTGCTTCGTAAGCTGGTTCACCGAGATTGTGGGAAAGGATGTTCACAAATGTATCGAATAAAACTATGCTGGATGGAGAAAGGGGCAGGGGGTTAAAAAGAAAGAAGAAAACAAAGGGATAGAAGAAAAATAAAAATCAAGTCCAGCGAGTTCAATGGTACACACCAGAAGTTGTCCAACAGAAATGAATACTTGAGTAAAATGAGATTCGAAAAGAAATTTTCAACAAACCTGGAAATACAGAATGCAAGTTTCCCTTTTTCCAGAAAGTACATGACATTACCTAACAAGTATTTTAACATTCAACTATTCTTTGCAACGAGTAAGATTTCAGCTTCACATAATTGAAGATTTCAAGGTAGGAATGCAATGCAAATGCTCAAGACATGGAATTACCACAGCAAATGAGATTATTACACTTTCCATAAAGGAACAGGGGATGATAGATGGACTCAGTTATGCTGAAGACTTTAGTAATGAGATGACTATCTATCAAAATGAAAAATGAATAATAAGCTACAGGGTGTTCCAAAAAGATGGACCCAATTTCAAAGCAGTGTGGCATTTCACAATGGCAATCTTACAATTAAACAAATATTTACAAATTATTAAATAAATTATCAAGTTTT
>VWYH01008983.1:0-11746 GCA_013399365.1 Pampusana beccarii
TATAATCTCAATTAGAATCACCTAGGGGGCAGGCAGTCCAGTTTACCCCTGTCCATAGGGTTAATTCCACACTATTTTCAGTTATCTTTCTGGACAGACCAACTTTCCCAATAACAGGTTAACACCAGCTGAGGATGGATTATATTCCCCCCCCAAAAAAAAAAGAAAATTAGAAAATTATGCACATCCATCCCCATCTTCCCTTAATTTAAGAGTCTGATTTCCTTTTATTGCCAAATCCCCACGGTGCCAGGGGTGATGGGTGCATACATGTAACACTGGAGGGGAGGAGAGCACACTCCTCCCCTCTGCTTCTTCCCATACACACACATACACACACGTATCTGCTGCTGGCTGCATTGCAAAATAACTTTAGCAATCCCAGGGTAAAGCCCATCAAAAGCAATAAGGACTGCAAAGACAGTTGGAAAGGGAATCAAGAGGTGATGCAGAGAGGGCAGCGTAGGGTGTTGCAGAGACCAGCTCTGCAAGCACCTTAGTTAAATTACTCACGACTGTAGCTAAAATTATTTCTCAAGGTTTTTATACTTGTTTTTGACCATCCTCTTTATGGTGGTTATATGCCCGGTCATCCTATGCATACCAGTAATTCATTTGTCCAGGACATCTGTTTTCTAGGCAATTTTTAGTTTCAATTTGCCAGTCTTCTTGACATAAGGTCATTGCATGCTTTTCTTGACAAGCTTGCTATACCACAAATCTTTCCCCAGTTTTGCAACACCTTGGCCAAGGGCATCCTATTTTTCTATGCTGAGTTTTATTTCCCATGACTAAAAAAAAAATTCAGGGAGACCCTCCCATTGAGTCACAAGGTTCAGAAAGGAGCCCCTTACTTTCTAAACTTCATCAGAGAGGAGTCTAGGTGTGGCTGGATCCAATCCTAGTCTCAGACTTGGTCAGCAGTTTATGTCGAAAGGATATTTTCCCATTCCCAAGAGGGACTCAAACCCCTTTTTATGTGTGCTTTACACTAATCAGGCCATGCACTTCGCACTCATAAACATGCTGCAGCAAGCAAGGGACTAGAACCCACTCTGGTACTGAGGAGGATTTAAACCACCTGCAGTTTTTTTTATGTACCAATTTAGATCTTGGCATAGACAATCATCATCGGATCCGTATTTTGGCCAGAATACCTTCTGCCCTATTATGAGCTCCTTTGTCCAGACAAAAACACAATACTTTGTCATTTTCTTTTTATCCTTCCTTTTTGTACATCACACATCTCCCCAACACCTTAACATCCTCCCTAAAGGACTGTATGGAGGAATGCTATCAGTGCTTTTTCCTTTATCCTCCTTAGGCCAAGCATTTTTCCTTTATATTTCCCATTCTGAGTCCCGAGGCTTCTCCTTCTGCCTCATCCCCCCTCTCAGAATGCCCCCGACCATCAAGGTAATACTTAACAGCCTGTTTTCTTACCTTGGTCTGTGCACAGAATTGCCTGTTCATTTGTATCGTGTCTACCACTTTTTCCTTTATCCTTTCCCCTACGATTTGCAGGGATCCGCCTTCCTCAATACAGCCTCAGGGTTTCTGTGGACTCTCCTGGAGTCCGCACCAACAATCCACAGGACTGCTGAAATCAAGGGGTGCACCATCCCATCCTTCGGCGATACGGACCCCCGAGATGACGATGGCGACTCCCAGGCAAGCCCCTAAAATTGTAGGAAACAATGAGCTTGCAAATATAATAGGCCCAGGCAGGATCTCTCAGCAAAGCACATTTTAATAATGATTTTGCAAGATCGGGTGTTCTGCCTAAAGGTAGGCACACAGAATAGGGCAAAAAGCCCCTGCTTATATCCCCCCCAGATCCCGGCTGCAAATTCCCTCCCCTGCTCCCCATTGGTTGGTATTACAGGGTTTACAGACTACCTGACATCTGCCTCAGTTTACCTGTCTCATTCATCTAATTCTAACAACTCTCTGATCTTATTGATTTAATTAANCTCTTTCCCCCCACTGGCGTCAGGCACCAGGTCCTCAGTTTTGTAAAAAAAACGTTCCTTCATTAAACATTCCTTACAGCATCTGGGATGGCTGTAAAGTCCGGGAACTGTGTGCTGCCTCTTCTGAGATAAAGAAACAACCCAGCTTTATTTAGGTAGCTCTGTTCTCTGCCACTTAGAGATATTGTTGAGGGATAAAACTCCAATTCAATGGCCAATACAATCTCCTAATACAGTGTGGTATACAGCTTCTTTGCTGCGATAGTTTCTTATGTTATGAAATATAACCCTAGCAAGATTTCTGACTAACTTTCCCAAAAGAAAGCGACTCAAGACATTAACATACTGAAGAACCGAGGAGCCATTGTAAGAACAGTTTACTATCACATACACTTACAGGATGAAACATAAAGCAAATTCAAAACTGCAACCCATGACTGCATGTATGTGGCAGATATGTGTACCAAAGGAGGGGAAAGACACCCAGATCCCTGGGCTCTCTATGCTGTACATATCAGATACTGCCATTCGCAACACATAGTTAACGTTTGTATAGGCTGCAAGCCAAGAGGTGATTGAGAAGCCACTACGATCCATACCAGGGAGCCATCGGGTTTTCTGTGCATACAACACATTGTTGTGGAGGTGCTTGCTTGATAAGTATCAATTTAATTCACTAACTTGGGTCCAAATCTTCCGAAATCGTATCACATGAGACCCTCAGGAAAAAAGATGTGGAATGTTAGGTTGTATGACAAAAGCTCCTCTGCACCCCCACAGGAAGGCAATGGCAGGTGGGGAGCCCAAACAAGACCTGCTGCTCCTGGGCCCATCACAGGAAATACCCAGCCCAACAATGACCCGTGTCTGCAAGCACAGAGGAGCACAGAGGCTCCAGCGCAGGTGAGAACCCAAGAAAAAGACTCAGAGGAAGGGTCTCTCTGCCTGGGCTTCTCACAGGGCTCTCCCAGGAGAGACTCATCCCCAGGTCTGAAGCCCACCAGGATGAGCCAACACCCCAGCACCTGTCAGACTGAGGGAGCTGCTGCCTGGGTGTATTGTGGGACACACTATGCAATGCAGGGGAAAAGCATTTTGGCGTTGCATGGGGCTTATCATGTTATGCTTAGGGGAGGAACCAAAGGTGCCAAAGGGATAAGTCTAGGGGACTTGGTGAGGAACAAGAGTGAGACAATAAAGGAATAAGTGGACAAAAAGAATCAGTTGCATAGAAATAGTTGCTGGTCAATGCGCTTGTCTAGCCATGCCCTGTGCCCAGATAGTGCAGTCTGTCTTCTCTTCTTGGTAAATTGCTTCCTGGCTCTTTTCATGGGTGAGGGACTCTTTATTCAGGGTCTGAGTGTGTGTATACGGGGATCTGAGTGCCAGCAACTGGAGTTGTTCCACGGGTCGCAGGACCCACGTGTCCATGGTGCAGTGACTGGAGACCAGAGTGAGTGAACTTCAGTGCCAGCAACTGGAGTGAGACCTCAGCTGCAGGGGCCCCTGTGTCTGTGGCGGACTGAGATCATGGGCCAGAGGGCCCCTGTTCCTGGGTGCTGGCAGCTGAAGAGACCTGAGTGACACCAAGTGCCAACCCCTGGGATGCAACAGGGGATCGAAAGCCCGTGTTCCCTAGGTGCAATGCCCAGAGCAAAGAGGAGTGTGAGTGTTTTAGTGAGAGCAATGATCCAGCCGAATGAGCCAGCAGGTATGTGTGGTAGCCTGGGAGGCAGGGGGTGGGGGTCTCCGGAGGCAAGACCGCAGAAGGAGCTGGGACCCTAACAGAGCAAGCAGGGGCGTCACAGACAGCTGCTGGAGGGACCATGGGGTCTGGGAAGACTCTGGGAGAGAGACCCATGGGGGTAAGGGACAGAGCATGGGGGGTTGGTACTGGGAAAACAGGGGAATCCTGGCCAGCTCTAGCTGAAGGTATGGGGTGGCGCATGGGGTTTTTGCATGTAAGGGGCATGTCAGTACCAGCAACTGGAGAGGAGCTGCAGACCTCATGGGCTCATGTGTCTAGATGCTAGACTGGAAGCCTGGGATACAGAGGCAGCTAGCTGGCAGAGTGAATGTCAGAGCACAGCTGTGGGAGGAATCCATCTTGTACATATGCATATATATTCCCATCAGTGGACCTCTGTCCTGCTGAGCCAGAGAGAAACAGGATTAAGCTGTTGATGTTGTTTGTGCAACTCTCTCTGTGTCATCTGTGTAACTGGCCATGTGTGTGTGTGTGTGTATATGTGAGGTATCCGTGAGTCGTGTGTGCATGTGCCTACTGGGAACATACGCTCTGCTCAGACTGTTTGGACCTGTGGGCATTGGGTTGCAGCCGCCTCGCCTGTCTTGGGCTGCCAGATCTACCTCATTCTGCTGACAAACAGAGCTGTTCCTTTCAGCCAGGATCACAGCACCAAAAACTGTTATTCCCATTTTCTGTGTGCTGGATACCTTTCAAAACAAGACACAGAGCTACCTTGGGAATGCAACAGCTCGAATGCTTTATTGTAGTCTGCTGTATGCTTTGAACAACATTGATGCACTTACCTGCAAATTTACTACCTACAAATTTACTACCTGCAAAACTACTAGTTGTAGTTGAATAGGATATACGCTTTTCTGTCCAGAAGTTCATCTTTCCACCTTTGTTCCTCCCGTTGGCCTACTGCCTTAATGATTTATGTCTACGTCAACCTTGATGCATGCCCTGTTCTGTTATTGATGCACAATTTTAGTTGCACCTTATCACTAAATCTGACACTGGGGACAAGTCTGAGTTTCTGTAATGTGTGAGTTACTGAAACTAATTCAATTTTCCACATGGAAGTGGAATATGGAAACATTTTCCATATTGGGAACCAGAAGCAGCTTATGCACAGTACAGTTGCATCCTTCCTGAGGCTTCTAGATCATAGGAAAGCAGCTTTAGATAGCCACATTCAGTTTTGCTGCACATCTCCCCTGTTTTCAAACAAGCATCTCAATGGAACTGTACAAAAAGGTGCATTTACCCTCAGTATGCTGAAAGAATACAGGTTAGACTAAGCTTAATGACAGGTACACTTAAAGTGTTGTCCATAACCAAAGGGGAAACATAGCTTATACACAGAATTAACAATTTTTTGCTGTCGTACCAAGCCTGCATTTGTCTACACTACTTCCTTATGTTATTCATAAAACTGTGGTGGTACCATGCAAAAAAGAACAAAAATAAGACAAATGAGCCATAGAAAACTGATCAATTAGTGAAACTGCTGCCATTCACAAGCCAAATAACACCAAGCTGCACGCAGGTCAAGAAAAGTTTAGATAAAGCAGGCCTGACAAACCTCAGTCCTGAGGCCTTGCAAAACTGAGTATACAGCTTATAACCTGCTACTAGGAATAGAGATTCAGTATCACAGGGCCACATGGTAACAACAGTTCCCTGGAAATACAGGGATTATTTGTAGTAGTTACAGAACTTTTAATTGTTTAGTGATAAACATGACATTTGTAAATAGGAAATTTACTTATATGACTAGATGGTGTACACAGAGCTACAAAACAGTCATAAAACCAAAGCAGTCACTAACCAGTCTGAGAAGTCTCTTTGCAGTAAGAAAAACAAATGACAAAAAGATTCCCAGAACCTAGTTAAAGAGCAACTTTACTAAGATGATAAACGCTTTCGTTAACTAAGAGGATTACATAACACTGGGACTTCCCTTTTTGCAAACAAAGAATGCTGTGTCAAAACGAAGTGTTTATATTTGCTCTGCGTACGTGCTTGGATTTTCAAAATTCACATATCTATAGATATTAACACACTTCCTTGTTTTCATAAGTTGAATAGTAAGAGGAAAACAAAAACCAAAAATATGCAAGGATGTAACCATTTTTCAGCATTAACGTAAGATAGTAGAAAGCTGGATTTTTTGCTGAATGTTCATTCCCAAAATAAAAATAAGCAATTGTCACAAGTTAAATAATTCATCATCATGGGGTTAAAGAGGTCTTACAGTCATTCATGTTTACAGTCAATACACTTCTAGCGTACTCAGACAGATACTCTATAGTAAAACTAGGAAATCAGTTTACTAAAGACCACGAATTTAGGACATTGGTTTTTATCTCTTTCAAATTATTTAACTATTTTGATCCATCAGCTTTAAAGTTATAAAGCACTAAGTAAATATTTGAGGTTCCATTTCAGGAAATGTTGATAGATTTGGGAATTTAATTTTGTAGATAATCTTTCCAGTTCAACAGAATCAATTGGGCAGACTGATACAGATGTAACCTCCTTTCCAAATATTAATTCTATAGGCTATCTCTAGCATGATTTGCTTCCTTCTTAATGTGGATTACGAAACTGAAGTGGATAATGAACGGTTTTACACCCAAATCATTGTGGTAAAATGCAAGCTGATTCATCCAAGTGCACTACGTATAAAGATAAGAAAAAGAACGCTTGCTTTTTTTCAAGCAATTATTCTGGTTGTTCTTCTATGTTCCCTTTTCTTTCTTGTCATGTGAAAATCACATTTAACTTACCAAATTGTTGCAGTCTAACACCAACCAGCAATCAAAACCACAATAGCTGCTCACTCACTACCCCTGAACCCCCATGCTCGGGGGCTCAGGAAGGAGAGCACCCTGGTCCCAAACAGCTGATCCTGGGGAGAGGGTGAGAAGGTAAAACGCAGAAAGGCCCAAAGGCCAACTGCAAAACAGCAGAACGGCAAAAGGCCGAAATAATGAGACTAACTGAACTAATAGAATGGAACTGGTCTGGACGATCAGGTAGTGAGGTGGACTGTGAAGTGGCTGAAGGAAAGAAGCCAGAGAGTCGTAGTCAATGGGGCAGAGTCCAGTTGGAGGCCTGTATCTAGTGGAGTGCCTCAAGGGACGGTACTGGGACCATAACTATTCAATGTATTCATCAATGATTTGGATGAGGGAATAGAGCGCACTGCCAGCAAGTTTGCTGATGACACCAAACTGGGAGACACGCCAGAAGGCTGTGCTGCCATCCAGTGAGACCTGGACAGGCTGNGGTGGGTGGTTAGTAGATCGAGAGAGGTTCTCCTCCCCCTCTACTCTGCCCTGGTGAGACCACATCTGGAATATTGTGTCCAGTTCTGGGCCCCTCAGTTCAAGAAGGACAGGGAACTGCTGGAGAGAGTCCAGCACAGAGCAACAAAGATGATGAAGGGAGTGGAGCATCTCCCTCATGAGGAAAGGCTGAGGGAGCTGGGTCTCTTTAGTTTGGAGAAGGGACACTGAGGAGTGACCTCATTAATGTTTATAAATATATGAAGGGGGAGTGTCACGAGGATGGAGCCAGGCTCTTCTCAGTGACAACCAATGGTAAGACAAGGGGTAGTGGGTGCAAACTGGAACACAAGAGGTTCCACTTAAATATGAGAAGAAACTTCTTCTCAGTGAGGGTAACAGAACACTGGAACAGGCTGCCCAGGGAGGTTGTGGAGTCTCCTTCTCTGGAGATATTCAAAACTCACCTGGACACCTTGCTGTGTAACCTCATCTGGGTGTTCCTGCTCTGGCAGGGGGATTGGACTGCATGATCTTTTGAGGTCCCTTCCAATCCCTAACATTCTGTGATTCTGTGAAAATGAACACAATGGAACTGAACCAAAATGGATCTAACTAGTGGAAAAGCCAGCTCCCATTAAACACGAATAATGACATTAATGGTATGGAATATTCTCATTGATCAGCCTGGATGTCAGTCAAGATCTGTCCCATCTATGTCCCCCTTCCTCGCTGCCTCACACTTGCAGAGAGAGAGCTCAGAAATACCTTGGTCTGCCTGACAATGGTCAAGACACCAGTAAATTCTCAGATTCTGTTCATACCAAATCCCAAACACTAGAGAGCTACTAGAGGAAAAGCATAAAGTCCGTCCCAGAGAAAAGTGATGTCATGTCATTGTTCTTATACCAAATGCAAGACAAAGAAAGGCCATGCTAGCTGTTAATAATAAAAGTTTCTAACAGCATGAAGAATATCAGCTTGATCTCAGTAAAATCAACACACCATTAAACACCTGCATTGGCATAAGTTATAGTTACTCCTATTTTTAGGGGTTTTTTTTTGTTCATTTGTTTTTGTTGTTGTTAAGCACTACAATCACAATTTCTAAAATTTAGTTATTTTTGGACTAATTATTTGTGGAGAAATTACATCTTATCATTTAAATATTTTTTTTAACGTTGACAAGAACAAAGGAGATGTGACCACCTGGCTAATGGCTGCCAGTTTTACATTATTACCAAATGTTCTTATGACTATGCATGGATCTTCTGCAATGCCAATGATCCAACAGCACCCCGCAGTATCAGATGCTGTCTAATTTTTTTCTGTGGACTCCGTATCATGACCTACACAGGTTGATGGTCAACAGGCCATAGCCTGGAGTACTCGAAAAAGAGCCTGTGCCTAAGCCTACATTTTATACTGCCATACTACACAGGACAACAGTTCCCAGCAGACAACGTGCCAGCACTGCACCGGGGTAGACTTGGCAGCACCACTTAACCAAGCTCTTGTTTTTCGTTATGCATTTGAAACACACTATCAGCAAGACACTGATGAAGGGGTAAGACAGGTATCAGTCAGCCAGGCAGGACAGAAATTCTGGATTTGACTGTGGCTCTTCAGAGGTATTTCTGATTTCCTGTGACAGCCACTCAAATGAAGAGCTGCAACATGGCTGGGGCCATGGGAAATGGAACAGGATGGGCAATGTCCCCCAGTTTGGTGCCATGAAGACGCACAGTATCAGTGAAACCATACTGTGTCTGGAGCAGCAACCAAGTGTCAGCATAGAAAGGCAAAACCTGCAGCCCCTATTGCAGATGGGCTTCTCCCCGATGTCTGCAGTTTGGTGTAGCTCAAACGTGCCTCCCCTCCACGTTCAGAAACCACAGTGGTTCTTTATGCCCTGTGCACAGCTAGCCTGCATTCCCTCTGCTGCTTTTTGAATCACTAACCCTATCTTCAGAAACCGGCCCTGTTTCTCTTGCAATCTGCCGCAGTTTCCCCTCTGTTGTCTATTCTTATATTATTAAAACCTGCTGCCCCTCTACAGACACCAGACCTGTGCAATATAGAGGTCTACTAAACTCTGAAACATCTACCTGCTTAAGAAAAGAAGAAATGTGGACATGCCAGAACGGTTTGCTTTGCTGGAAGGGCCTTGCTGGGTGGGAGTGCGTGATATCTTTGGTAACCAGCTCTGAAGGAAAATTACATTCTCTCAGTTTCATCAGTGAGAGACTCATCAATCACGATTTTCTGCGATAAAGCTTAATTAAAGAAATGCCTGTCAGTGGCTGCCAGTCAGTACTGCCATCTTGCGCGGAACCGGAGTATAGCAGGAAATTTCTCCCCTGGGTCTCTACAGCATGAGTGGCACGCAGGACCTCAGGGGGCCACAAGCCGCTACTCCAGCTCGCTTGGAGGAAGGATTCTTCTGCTCACAGGTCTGTTAATCAGCAGTGCGTAATTTAATCTATTAGCTACAATTTGTTCTGTCATCCTCTGCCTTCTCACTCTCTGATCCTTTCTTCCAGCATTGCTCTGTCCCTCCTTCTCAATACACCATTTTTTATCCCAGTTCCTTCCCATAATTACAATCACATCAATTTTTCCTAACATTATACACAACCACTCATCAGTCATGTATCTAACAGACTTATACTATAAATTGACAGTGAAAGTTTAATGCAGCCTAGTCTGCCAAACCTCTGGAGCTGAAAATACATACTACCATCAGGTTACTAAAATTTGTATCTCCTTACAAACTAAGACTACGTATGGTCACGAGATTAAATACATTTAAAAGTCACAGGCATTTTCAAAATATCACCAAAAAAAAATCAAGGTCTTGGAAAGACATGGAGTAAAAATGTTAAGCAGTTTTCCATAATAGAAGAACATTTATTTCCCTGCTTTTCTATTTTTGCTGTGCTGTTAAAAGAGGGGGAAGAAAGCAAAATGGGAAGATAACTGTCTTCTCCGACTTTTTTTTTTTTTTAAAAAACATCTTTGCCGAAATACATGCATTTAGAAAATTAGTTAATACTAACAACAAGAATCACTTGCAGGTCAAGACTTTAGCAGATATAAGTATTTGAAAATGACACTACATTTGAATCTTGAATTATACTTTTTTTTTCTGGAAAAATATTATTAATTCCTGTTGCAAGGTGAGATGTCAAATTCTACTATGAGGTGGTGTTTGAGGTACCGTATATTGTCACACACTGGCGGAAACTGTAATGAGATGGTCTTTAGTACAAAAAGACTCCTGGGAATCTTATACAATATTTGTACCACTGTTTAAAAGGTCAAGCGACAGAGCATAATTTTGCCTCAACATGTTTTAATTATAAACCTTTAGTTTCTTTGGATTTCAAAGTCAACCTTTAATTATGGATGGTGATGCCATGAAAACATTCTGACACATTATGAAAGGCTGAGTAAGACAAGAAGCATAAGTGTCGAAGGCATTTAATTCCTTTATTTGCTAATTGATACTTAGTACCTGGTTGCATCGTGCGCAAGTTGTGAACTGTAAACCTGCCAGGGCCTATGTACACATTTGATGTGGAGATGAGCTGCTGGAAGTTTCTTAGGACAGCTTCTATAAACAGGGACAAACAAACAAACAAACAAAAAGGT
The DNA here is from genome assembly GCA_013399365.1 of Pampusana beccarii. Lineage (NCBI taxonomy): Eukaryota > Metazoa > Chordata > Aves > Columbiformes > Columbidae > Pampusana > Pampusana beccarii. The sequence goes on from VWYH01008983.1 coordinate 10,671, forward strand.
GAAAAAAGAGGAAAATTACAGGACTGGCACTCTACATGCACAGCATTTTTAATACTGGTCACAAGTGGTGTTCCCCAGGGCTCAGTATTGGGGCCAGTTCTGTTTAATCTCTTTATCAATGATCTGGATGAGAGGATTGAGTGCACCCCTAGTAAGTTTGCAGATGACACCAAGTAGGGTGAGAGTGTTGTTCTGCAGAGGGTAGGGAGGCCATACAGAGGGATCTGGACTGGCTGGATCATTGGGATGAGGCCAATTCTGTGAGGTTCAACCAGGCCAAGTGCTGGGTCCTACAGTTGGGTCACAACAACCCCAGGCAGCGCTACAGGCTTGGGGAAGAGTGGCTGGAAATCTGCCTGGTGGAAAAGGACCTGGGGGTGTTGATTGACAGCCGTCTGAACACGAGCGAGCAGTGTGCCCAGGTGGCCAAAAAGGCCAACAGCATCCTGGCTTGTATCAGGAATAGTGTGGCCAGCAGGACTAGAGAAGTGATTGTGCCGCTGTACTTGATGCTGGTGAGACCTGTGTTCAGTTTTGGGCCTCTCATCATAAGAAGGACATGGAGGTGCTGGAGAGAGTGCAGAGGAGGTGACGAAGCTGGTGAGGGGCCTGGAGCACAAGTCTTGTGAGGAGCAGCTGAGGGAACTGGGGCTGTTCAGCCTGGAGAAAAGGAGGCTGAGGGGAGACCTTATTGCTGTCTACAACTACCTGAAAGGAGGTTGTAGCATGGAGGGGGTTGGTCTCTTCTCACAAGTAGCAAGTGATAGGACAAGAGGAAATGGCCTCAAGTTGCACCGGAGAGGTTTAGATTGGATATTAGGAAAAAGTTCTTCATGGAAAGGGTTGTCAGGCACTGGAACAGGCTGCCCAGGGAAGTGGTGGAGTCACCATCCCTGAAAGGTGTCTGAAAGGCATTGCATGTTCACACTCTCTAGTTGCCTGAAACCTGTAATATCACTTCAGTGCTGTGGTACTTTTTGGTTAAGCACATACCTGGTAACAGTCCCACTTCAATGGGACAAATTTTTTTTCAAACTGGTGGGGGGGCTGGGGTGTTTACTGGAAAGTAGATTAAA
>VWYH01008983.1:12153-45109 GCA_013399365.1 Pampusana beccarii
CTCCTCCCAGGGGCGGGCTGGCCGAGCGGAGCCGCCTGCCGTGCCGCCCGCGGGTCCCGGCGCGCCGGCCTCACCTGCCTGTGTCTCGTCCGCTGCAGCGCGATGGGGTTCGTCTTCTCCAAGTCCGTGAACGACAGCCTGAAAGCTCAGCAGGAGTTTATGCTCATGAACTCACGGCTCCAGGTAACGGCGGCGATGTGCAGGAAGGTGGAGGAAGGTCACTCGCGGCCTGCTGCCTGTGCGGAGCCGCGCTTGCGGCCCCCTCGGCTGAGGTTTGCTCCCCGCCAGGGTTAAAGGTGCTCGGTTGACACACCGCCAGCTCCGGTGCAGTCTGCTGACACAGCGGGGTCGGATGTGTAAAGCACGTATTCACTGAATCTAACAACTTCCTCAGCAGCCTGTGTTATCAAGTTGTAGAGGTGGAAACTATCCCATGGTAGCGGGATCCTACTTGCCTTGAATGTGCCCTGAAGCACAACTAGCCTACGCCAGTGTCAAGCAACATGTATCTGTTTAAGTGAATCAGTAACAGAATTGTAACTAAAACATGGATACTGTTCTCTTAAAATATATGAGCTAAATATGTTTCTTCTCTTCCTATAGAAAATCGTTCAAACAACACTTTCTTCAGGTTCAGTGAGGTAACTGCAGTTATTCCACCTTACTAGCAAGGCACTACACAGCTGTTTATTGTTCTAGCAACCTCAGACTAAATGAAGCATTCACTATCATAAAATTCCCTATTCCCTATCATAAAATAATAAAATAGCAGCAAAAAAAAAAAACAACAGCTGGACCAAGGTTCAGAAAGTTGTGCTGAACAGAATTTACAGTGTAGCACTAGGTGTAACTTTCTGATTTGTTGTTAGGTGTCTTATGTAACTTGTTCGTATAGCAAATGCTAAACTGCAGTCTGAAGGACTTAGCTGGAGTTTGTCCCTTTAGTTTTGAATTTAAATTGGATACAGATAAATGTAAAATTTTTAAAGTAGTGATAGACGAACTTCCAATTTATTAAGTTACCAGTAGATGGCATATTCTAGTTTTCAAAGCAGCGTGCAGAGAGTAGCTTTTTTAAGGCCACGTGTAAACTGAACGCTGGAGGTGACGCTGGATAGTTCTTAACTATTTAAAGAAAATCAACTTTTTGTAAGGTTTCTAAGTGTTGTTTTCTGTCCGTGTTGGGTCATATATTTCTCAGATGCAACCACAAGTTTCATGTACAACTTATTTTTTTTACGTATACAGATGGGCTCCTCCCACCCCCAAAGTTTTTGGAAATCCAAATGATGGCAAGGTTTTCAGCTTGAAAGAACGATAATGAAATTAAAGTAGAGGCTTGCTTCATTATCTGCTTCTCTCTCACGCAGAATGAAAGACAGAGTTGAGAAAACAGGCTGAATTCAGGCTAGTATTTGTAGGGTGCTGCAGGCTTTGAATGACAAACAGACTATGGTCTCTTGACCTCAGATGCCTAACAAATCTAGTTCTATCCCAATTGCTCAGGCTAACATTAGAAAAAAAATTTCTTTGGGGACACTTAGAAAAAGTCCATTTCAAGATTGCATACAAAACTTTTGCAAGTTGCTCTTCAGAAACTCTCCCTCTGCTGTATTTCTTCTTTGTGATAGTAGTAATAGTCAACATAGTAGATTCCTACTACAAATGCCTGATTATATTTCCTTTGTACTGTGTTTGCAGACATACCAGCCGTGTTAGAAAACGTACATCTGTTAAAAAAGCATAAAGTAGGCAGTTATGTCAGGTGCAAAATACGCAGTGAGGCAAGTGAAGGACTACATTTTGTGACATAAGGGGCTGGAAGAAAGTAGCTCTGCTCTGGGCTTAGGGAGAGAGCAGAGAAAAGACTGTCAGTTGTCTTTTCCGTATGTGAGTAAAACCTGTGATGTGTCCAAAGCCTAGTGTTAGACAAACTACTTTCAGGCTATTTGTGGAAAACAGTATAGCCTGATTTATTTGCTTTTAGAAAGAAATTGTATCTAGAAATGCCTGGAGGAGTTATGTCATACTAGGACCAAAACGAAGTAACTTAAAGCATTAGATATTCTCTTGTGGTGAAATACTGTGATTTGGATGCTATCAGTTCTCCCATCTTTCTCTGAAAACCATCATATTTATTAATAAAATAGAAGTTTCCCCATCAAGCAATATGATGTGTTTGCTATGAGAGATAAAAAATACTGATCTGTTTTAAATTTAAATCTATCCCACAACAGCATGTGGGATTGAAACCTTCTAGAGCTTTTCATAGCTTCTGAATGGACTTTGGAGTGCCCCATGATTACAATATTGAGGGAATAGGCTGCTATCATTACTCTGAGGCAATTTGTGTGGATCAGGAACTTATCAAAATTATTTCTCCTAGAATGCCTTCTCTACTAGCAACGATGGTGTGACACTGCTCAGAAGTGAATTAGTAAGTCTTTGGGTTGGCCTAGAACAAAACACAGCAGGCGTTGGTGACACAATCAGAATCTGTACAGGCTTCTCCTGTTCTTTGCAGATGAGAAAGGGTCATAAAGTTACTGTGAATAGTTTGTAACTGGATTTTTTTTTTTCCCCAAGGAAAAAAATAGGTATGTGCTGTCCTCTGAATGAAGACACAAAGTTATTCAGTTATTGACTTATCCTCTGTCTGGGTTGTAGTTTGGAAGGAGACCATTACAAAAATAGGAAGGCAAGTAACATGACGGAAGTTGGTAAAGACCTTTCCAAATCCCAAGCCTTGGTGCATGTTAAACTTCAGTGGGTTTTAGAGTCACTCTGATGTGTGCTGGACACCCAAACCACCTTGAATATGTGAGGATAAGAGAATATTAGAATATGTTTTGAAGTTATGTGTATATTTTTTTCATTACACCCTTCTTGAATTAACTTTGAAAAGGGATTGTGGCCTTGTAAATTTTATCTTAAAGCTTTTGGGAAGAATAATAGAAGTTAAACTGTCAGTTTGCCTTGATGTTGAAGGACTTGCCAGTTGTTTGTGTTGTCTTGATATGACTCCAGAATTAAACACCAGTCTGTGTCAAGTGGAGACTGTTTATGTTAGAAGTTTGTTGAGGCTTCTTTTTTTATCATGAGCCTGGTCCTTAAAGTGTAACTTGCAAAATTCTTTCCAAACACTTAGTATTTATCAGATCTACAGCTCAAGCCTAGCATATGGCCTTGTTAAGTGCTTTTTACCATGGCTGAATGGGTAAGAGGAGGTTCCAGGTCTACGAGCATTTACAGCGGAGTATTTATTTTCCTGAGCTATGTGAGTGCTCTTAACACAAAGGAGAAATATTAACACAAAAGGAGGAAATTTATATATTTCTTTCGTTGAAGTGGTATGTTTTGTACTCCTGTTCTGGTTAGACGTTTATTTCTTGCCTTTTTTTCAGCACCCAAATATATACCTTGCAAAAGCTATTTCAATAACTATTTACTAAGAAAGCTATTTTAAGATGTATAAGGCAACTTGTAAAAATACACACGTTTTGAAACTGTCAACTAAGAATGCAGCAATATTTGTGGCTGATCTTTCATTCCTCAGTATGGATTAGAACACTTTAAATATCACTGTTTAAATCTAATATTTCTAGACATTCATTGACCAACAGGTGAGTCTCTTCATAGGAAACTGGCTGAATTCACACACTGTGAAGCGTGCTGAAGACTTCATTGTGATGGGACAGGCTTAAGTATGATTAGTGCATAATACAAGTACATTGTTTTCAAATATTAATAAAAATATTAAAACAACTTTGTGTACTCTATATGTAGTGTTATTTAGAGTGATAAGAAACAAAATCATGGTAGAAGGTCATGGCACAGTACAGATTAAAATTTTAAATTTAATTTCTAACTGTTAATGAATTCAATTCTTGAGCAAAGCTTACTAAATTATGTTTTCACTACAGAAAAGAATTTCTGTGCTGATGTGCAAAAGACATTATAAAAGCAACTTAAAGACTTACTTTAGGGTATAGACATAAAAAAGCCTAAGCTCTCCTGTGGAATTTTTGCCAAGATTTCTCATGCACGTAGAGGAAACAAAACCGCTTTCTTTTGTTTTGAATTGAACCCCACCAACTTGGTAGTATTATGACACTCCCTCCTCACCCCCTCTCCCCTAGCTTAGATTTTAGTTTATGCCCTGCTCTTATTTTTATAGCAGTAATACTGCCTTTGGCTCTAAAATGTTGCTTTTCATTGCTTTGCTTGGGAAACTCTACACAGGGGAAACAAGCCAGTTCCTGGGTTTCCTGTGCATAGTTTGTCTGCAGGTACTCAGTGAACTACACAAAAGGTAACTTCAGGGGAGGAGGCTGAGATTTTGTTTTGTAAGGGTTTTTTTAACTGGCAGTCACTAGATAGATTTTAGGTATGTGTAAGTGGTACTGATACAGATGCAGAAATAACATCACAAGGAAAGAAATTCAGAATTAAAGTCTCAGTGTGCCTTGCATGTCAGATTGCAAAAACTAAGCAAAAATCTGATTATCTGTGGGAATAATTTAGTTGAAAAATATTTGTACAATCTCCTGTATATTTTGAAAGTTTTATAATATGTACTGCTGTATTCACAGGTAAGTTTCCCCAACGCTGCTTAATATTACTTATCCAGCAGTGGCACACAGATAAATCAGTCAAAATCAGCAAATCCAGTAGAAAGTTATAACCATCATTTGAGCAAAACTTGTTACGAAAATCTTGCTTTAAGATTACAACAGATTGGCTCTGTTAGACATTCAGGGGCAGATCAGGCTGATAAGGGTAGAAAACTGGAGGACTGGAATTCTTGAAAAATTTTTGAAAAGTTTTAAAAGAAAGTAATACAGGAGAAACAAAAAAATCACTAAAAGTGCTGCAAAGAGACTAGTTAGTGCTTAGAGCATATCTTTGTTTCTGTGGCTACCAGGTTTGTTGTTGTTGTTGTTTTGGGTTAGCAGTTCAGAGTGATTTTTGAGTTTCGTTCAGTTGAGTTTTGGGTTTTTTTTTTCCCAGCAAGAGAATTCTTTATCAGACAAAAGGATAATCTTCTCTGTGGTGAAAGGATAATTGCATTCAGGAGTCAGAGATAATCCTCCAAATTAATCTTTGATGGGAGCCACATAACCTTTGAGAAAATAAACAGGCTAGGAAAATAATATACTTCTGACAAATCTTGTATTTACCATAATAAAAATGTTTGATTATAACCTCCTGTCTGCAATATGAATCTCTGGATAGCCTTACTCCCCCTCTCCTGCCATCCTTCCTCTCTCCCTATTTTATTATGTCAGACTGTAAAGTGCATTCTTCTCCCCAGGTAATATTGGATAGCCAGGAAACAGTCACAGATCTGCTTTCATAGCAGTTAGTCCTTGGGAGTTTATAGGCTTGCGGGCACAGGAAAGGTTCCGTACTCCTTTGTGAATAAAAATGCCCATATCAAGTTAAGCTGAAAAAACTAAGCGGTTGATTTTTCTATTTTACCAATGTAGTGCAATTATATCTTCTTTTCTGAAAATCCATGCCAGCCTCTCCTTGTTTTTCAAATACTTTCCCTCTTTTGGAGTCCCCAGCACCATAGAAGTTCATTTTGAGGCATGGGAGGACTACATTATGCTATTCTAATGAGGGCCAGTCGGTGGTATTGAAGCTCCTCTGCCGTTCTGTACCTAATTGGATACATTTACGCTCCTTTCACTTCCCACCCTCCCCACTTCGTTCTAACAGCTCCTTTTAAAGCTTTGGCAGTGATTTAAAATAATAAGGGAAATAAAAACTAAGGGCATTTTTTCCCCAGTTAGTCAAAATGGTTTAGTTGAATAGCTTGGCAGATAGTATCAAACATTGCTAAGGAGACTCCTCCTCCAGTGCAATAATGCATAGCCTGACTTGTTAAAGATGAAAAAGAATATAGCAGTTTCCTCTGTAAGTGAAATGTTATTTTGGACACAGCATAGAAAAGCCGAAAACATATTTGACTCTTGCAGATTCTGTACCTGTAGAAATAACTTACTTAATTCATCAAAATAAAAATCACGAGATTTCTACTTCTGAAAATCACTCTTAACTGTTCTGTGCTTTCATCTGTTCTACAGCTCTTGCCTGTGAAGAAAGATGTATGCATTTTATACTGTATGTACAAGCTATGGCACATGCATTCATGATTCAGCTTGAAGTGAAACTGCTGTTGAGTGTTTCCCATGTCTGCAAATGGCTCTAATGTTCTCAGTCTCATAAGAATATGCTTTGGAACATCAGTTCATCATAATGTAAATGTATAAACATTAATTTCATTAGACTGTAATTTGATGTTATAAAGTGTTGCAAAAGTATTTGTGTTCAGAAAAACTATCAAAAACTCAGTGAAAGCGTAGATAAATACAACTTAATATAATGGTTTTTCTTTACACCGTCAGCACCTTGTTAGAAGCAAAACATTGCATGATTGCATTACTTTCCTGACAGGGTTGTATTGCCTTAAGAGGTTTGCATTGAATGGCAATAAATGAAAGGGACGAGACAGTTTCCTCTTATGTTCAACAATTTGTCCTTAAATCTGAAATGAAAGTATGCAAGTACTGTGTAGCAAGTTCCCTTATATACCATGTCTTATGACCAAATTATGTCAGATTTTTTTCTGAATTAAACTAATAATAACAGTAAAAACAAACAAACAAANAAAAAAACCCCTGTTATAAGTGATGCAAGGGAAAAGAACCAGAACATTTCAGTTTATATCCAAACACCCAGTGGTTTCTCAGAATAAAATGTGGCCATAATTCAATGAAAAGTTGTTTGTGTAAAATTTTAGATTGGAGGATTGATTTAGTCTTCTGATTGTCTTGATGAATTGGAAAATGCATGAAATAATAGGCAACAGTGTAATAGGTAAGAGAATAAATACCAGTCCAGAGCATTTTATTCAAGAAGGAATAGTTAAATAGATTAACTGAGTATAAGTGATTAGACTTCAGGAGCTTAAAAAACCCCTAGGTTTTATATACTTGTGCATAAATATTGGTGTATGTTTTATACATGTATATTGATATACTGATGTATGAGCTGAGTCAACAGTACAGGTTCTTGTAAAAAGCAAATGAAATTTTGGATTTATTAGCCAGGGGATAAAATTACTCAATTTGTACATCTGATGACTTTGCTGAGAAAAAGATTTTGAGACTACTTTAAACGCGCAGACAAGCTCTGAAAAGTTCAGAAGATGGTAGTAAGAATAATAAAGACATTAGAACCTACGAAGAAAGAACGAAAAAAAAATTGTATTTGTCTGATGCTATGAACACTTCCGTTAGAGTTTTAAGTTTGTGTGTGCTGGTGTTTTATTAATCCACTCATTTTACTTATACAGCCTTCTAGACATACTGAGTCTTTTTCATTGCAAAAGCAAGCAAATAAGAATTGGGATAAATATTGGAAGACTTTGAGTGCTTAACTGTGATTATATGGGTTACTATAAAAAGCAGTGAAATCTGTCACTGGTGGTCTTGATTGGGATAAATACATGTCTACTTCAGCTCTCCACTTTCAGGCTAACTTTTAAAGGGCCTCTGAATATGCCTTCCAGCCTTATCCTCATGACTGTCCAAACACTGAAATACCTGAACAGAATTCATGTCCATGTAACCGAGGGCTGGCTAATATGTAACAACTCTTCTGCATATATTTTGCACTTAATACTGCATCTTCCGTAGCAACATCTCTTTTCCAACCTTAGCATTTCTAACCAGCTCAAACACATATGTACAAAACCTGTTTTTCAGGACTTAACACTGCTTTCTGTGTGAATGCTATTATATCATGTTACCAGTGAAATTTTTATCTAGCAAAGATTACAAGATGTTTTAACTTCAATTATATTGGTGTTTGGTTTTCATCTCAATGTCCTTTTGAAAACATACACAATAATCATAAGGCTTATATATGCCCAATAAGAAATAAGTTTAAACCTTTCAACAGGCATTTAAAATACGTTTCTTATTGGGAAGTATCTACAATGTAGTTGTGGTTTTTGAAGTTCTTACTTTTTAATAAACAGAAGCTTCTGTGGTAACATGTGTCACAGCATATAGTCAAAGAGACAGCTGAAGCATTTTAAACATTTGAAAAATGAGATTACTCATTTAGCATAGAAAAAGTACAAGTAGTATTTGTGCCTGCATAGTTAAGAAGATAAATGTTTTTTATACAAATATGTACACCTTTCTTAAGTTATTGTTTTTGTGAGATTTGAATTGAGTAATGGATTCTTCTGTCATTAGGATGTACTAATGTAACACTTCGTTGAACTTCTTTACTACTGCAGATATTGAGAATTTTGAGAGAGAGAGACAAGGAAAACCTGACAATTTACCAGGCAACTTGACAATCTCCTGCACTCCTATCCCAAGTTAGTTTTAATCTGGGAAATAATTTGTATTTGAGGTGAAGGTTTTATATGCATTATTTTTATTTCAGTTAAATTTAAAACAAACTAAGGCTGTAAAAGCACTATTACAAGATAAGTCAGTAGTTTTATGAGAAACCAGATTTTGGGCCATATTCAGTTTTAGTAATTCAACTTAAGCACAAAATGCTAATGAAAATGAGAAGAGAACAAAACTTTTGAAAAGAGAAAATATTAGAATCACAGAATGTCCTGAGTTGGAAGGGACCCACAAGGATCATTGAGTCCAGTCCCTGTGCCTGCATATGACAACCCCACAGGTCACACTGTGTGTCTGAGGGCATTGTCCAGTCTCTTCTTGAACACTGTCAGGCTTGGGGCTGTGACACCTCCCTGGGGAGCCTGTTCCAGTGCTCCACCACCCTCTGGGGGAAGAACCTTTTCCTAACGTCCAACCTAAACCTCCCCTGGCACATCTTTCTGCCATTACCTGGGGTTCTGTCATTGGTCACTAAGGAGAAGAGNAGCAGAGCGGGACAATCACCTCCCTCGCCCGGCTCGCAATGCTGTGCTGGATGCACCCAGGACACGGGTGCCCTCTTGGCTGCCAGGGCTCTGTTGGCTCGTGTTCAACTTGCTGTCAACCAGAACGCCCAGATCCTCTCCACGGAGCTGCTCTCCAGCATCTCATCCCCCAGTTTGTATGTATAGCCAGGGTTGCCATGTCCCAGGTGCAAAATCCGGCACTTGCCTTTGTTGAACTTCATGTGGTTGGTGATTGCCCAGTTCTCCAGCTTGTTCAGATCCCTCTGCAGGGCCTCTCTGCCTTAAGGGTTTCAACTGCTCCTCCCAATTTTGTGTTATTGGTGAGCTTACTTAGTATTCCATCAAGTCCTATGTCCAAGTCATTTAAGAAGACACTGAAGAGTGCTGGCCCTAAGATAGATCCCAGTGGAACCCCGCTAGTGACTTGTCGCCAGCCTGACATAACCCCATTTACTAGAACCCTTTGAACCCGGCCTGTCAGCCCATTGCTCACCCACTGCATTGTGTGTTTATCCAGCTTTGTGCTGGACATCTTGTCAGTTCGACGCGTAGTAGACTGAGTGCTCCATTTTAGGCAAGATGAATTGACCTAATAAGCCTATCATACTGTTCTTGATAGGAACTTGTGTCTTTTACATGTTTCTGTCCTTATCCTAGGATGCTTTTTGAGTAACAAACTAAAATAATGGAAAAGATAGTGTAAGAATGTATGAGTAGGGGCAGGGGAGATGCTGTCTGGTTTATTTGAATCATAGAATCATATAATAGTTTGGGTTGGAAGGGGCCTTCATCTCATTCAACTCATGCAACCCCCCTGCGATGAGCTGTAATAATCAATAATGAACTATAATAGATCAAGTTGAAGATTAAGTACTTATGCAAATAGTGTTGAGGGATTCTGTTGGGTTTTTTCTTAATAAATTCAATTGACTCATTACTCTGTCAACGTATTATTGATCATTTATCAGTTGATCATAAAATGAGGTGGCTGTTGAAAGGCACACGCGTGTCATTTTTTGACGGCTGGCAGGAAAAAGAATGGCTAATCTTAAAATGTCAGTGAGTTTCTGAACAATAAAGCTTGTTTTCATACTTTATCATTTTCATTGATCAAAAAAGAAAAAGAACAGACACGTGATTTTGCATTCTCTGATTTCTATAGGGTCCTTCCTGTGCCTAATAAAATCTACAGATTTGCCAGCTTATCTGTGTTAGTAAAAGATCAGCCACCTCCATGATGGTACCCCGAAAGTTTAATTTTTCCTAATGTCTTTGAGTAATTTTCTGCAGGGCTTTGTAAGTCTTTAACCTTTTCCTCTCTGAAGTTTTCACTGAGAATTAGTCAAATGGACTTTCTAAAAGTTCTAGCACAATGAAAACGATTGTTCCCTTTCTTCTGTGTGAAGTAAAATGGAAGCAAGCTTTCCCTTTCTTGACTACTACCATCTTTTTCCTTTTGGGGTGGGAAATAGCTAGATTTGTTTTCTATTGACAGGATACTAGTACCGCTTATGGCATCTCTAATGCATTTGTCTCAAAGCATTGGAAACATTGTTTTGCCCCTTAGGTGATCTGGGCTTAATTCAGGAAATAAATGCTCTCTGGTAACAATTCTATATCCTTATTAGTTTGTGTGCATCAAATGGAGCAGAGCAAGATGAATTATATCTGTACTGAGGAAGATTAGAACAATCTATCTCACAGGAAAAAAGCCAGTTTGGTTGGTATTAGCTGGGAGATTGTATACTCTGCCTGATCACTGTTAAGAAATAAATGCAGTGGTTTACAAAGAGCAGATTTTAATAGCTGTTTCTAACATGCAAGCACTACAAGCGAAAGATGCAAAACAGACTGATTGCTCCACTAGTAATGAGACAAATATTAATTAAATCTCTTTTTGCTGGGGAATATCTGTGACTAGTATATATCGTGAACGCGGATTGCTTAGTTAAAATTTCTGTTTTGCTTGGAGTTGCACCTGCAGCTCACCCTTGCACATGTAGGCTTAGTTCATTGGGGGAATTTTAGCGGACTTCAGAGAAAAAATGCCTTCTGAAGCTACCTTCTTTAATGCTCTAAATTTTCCATAGTTCCTTCTTCTTAGTAGAGCAAATGTACCATTTCAGTCTTCTACTGTTAAGTCCACTGAAGCTGAATCTAGCCATTTATTTGTTTTTCTATGAAATACTATTTATACTATACTATATATTTATATANAAGCCCTGTATTGACCCAAACTCATCAGAGCCCAGGAGGTACAATGGATAAGTACAGAAGTCTTATACCTGTTCTAATTCCATAACAAAAGTGGTGTAAAGAGACCCACAGTAATTTTGCAAGTCAGAATCTGAGATGCAGAGGAAGAAACGTCGTATTTGCTGGTTTTGTTGGTATTATAACACCCTTTCATAACGCAGTATCATTTTACAGCCATTTCTTCTGGTTTTAATTTTTGATTCAATGCTCTGAGTCTTTATTTATTTTTTTTTAAAAAAAACAGATTTATGAGGCACACAAAGAGCATACCTAGAGGCATTATTGGAGGATGGAAATAACAAATTGAACAGTTCTTATTTGGTTATTAATCAGCTTTCAGAATGACTTGATGTTTTAATGTTAGCTCTTTGTCTTATCTTGCTTGATCTGTTTTACTATTCCTACCACATGAATACCTGTTTTTTACGTAACTGGCTATCCAATGACTTTGGTTGATCTTTATAGAGCTTGTATAAAACTTCTGAGAATTCTAAATACTGATGACATTATGTTAAAACTTGGTTTACTCAGTAGGTAACATTTTTAAATGCAGGTGGAGGACACCCTTCTTCATTCTGCCCATTCAGTGCTCAAAGGCCACACAGCAGAATCATGGAAATGCTAGGTTACTGCCAAGAAATGGTACTTTCATACGACAGTCCGTTGGATTGAGCCTCTGCTTCACACAGCTTAAAATGTAAAATGGATTTAGGTGCTTTGGATATTTTTTTTTCTTTTTATATGGCATGTAATTCCATTAACTTTTTTGACAACAACAGGAATGTAAATAATTTCTTTTTCCAGTGCAGTTTGCATTCTGGCTTGTGGCTAATATTGTGAGACTCCTTTCTTTTTATGATAGCTCTTAGCTTGTAAATATTTTGTAATGTGTCTTTGTACTTGGAAGCTTTAAGAAATTAGTCTTCTTTTTAGAGTGTATTTTCTTGCAGTGCTAATAATTTTAATTGCTCTGTGTACTTGATGTGAAAGATATTTGCAAACAAGCTTTGATGCAGCAGGATAAAACATTTAAATCTGATTTATTCTAACTGTTTGATCTAGAGACCCATTTTGTGACACTTCAAACTAAGCAGGCACTGTGTAATTGTTACAAGTTACCATCTCTGTATTGCACTCTGGTGGCTTACAGTGCAGGTGTAAAAGTAGGCATCACTATTCTATTTTCCATTTATTTTTGCTAAACAACCATTTGCAGTAGCTTCTGTTTTTCAACATTGATTAGGAATGATGACACCTAGGAGGAGTCACATATGCTTTTACCCTTTTGTCTGCTTATGAAATGCCAGGTGCGTTGCTTCTGCACGGGATTTGTGCAGTTACTTAGTTTGCTACCTGCACACCAACTTTTATATGTGTTTTGCATGTGATTTGCAGGTTTTTATATGTGTGACTGTCACATTTTTGAAAAATTAAGCCTGGTTTTCATTGTGCCTCTGAGTTCTCAGAAGTTAGAAGCGACTCATGGTTTAAAGACTGTTTTTGGAGTCTCTGATCATTGAAAAACTGTAGGTGAAAATAACCTTTTATTACAGGCACAGTAGCCATGGCCTGTAACAGATGTGCGATAGATTAGCATGTGCCAAAACTGGACATTCTTTCAACGTGACTGTAAGGTTATTCCAACCATTTCTTCATGGTTCTCTTTTCTTAGATTTAGAAGAAGAGTTTCAGAACTTAAGCAGAGATGGTGTATATTTATCTAGATGATAATTCCTTCTAAAGTAGATTAATACTTTTTCTGTCTGAATATCTGTTTACCAGGCAGTCAGCGTAATTATGTCTTAATGTTAGTGACATGAAATACAGATACCTAAACAGGTTTACTGCTACGACCACTCTCAAGTCAGGTGTTTGTCCTGCTCACTATTTTAGAGGGGTTGGGGAAAACAGCAGATCTACCAGGAGAGCCATTAAATGTATCAGGCTGCAAACAGAGGATTTATCCAAGGTCGTTACTATCATAGAATCATAGCATAGTTTAGACTGGACCTTCAAAGGTCATCTAGTCCAACCCCCTGCAATGAGCAGGGACATCTTCAGCTAGATCAGGTTGCTCGGAGCCCCGTCCAGCCTGACCTTGAATGTCTGCAGGGATGGGGCATCTCCCACCTCTCTGGGCAACCTGTGCCAGTGTTTCACCACCCCCATTGTAAAACATTTCTTCCTTAACATAGAAAACAACCATGGACACCTTGGAGACAGCAACAGGGAAAGGGCGAGAACAAGGCAGATCCAGATATGACAGGTAGTGCTGGTTACTCTTCAAAAGCAACTGCTGCCTGCCTTGAAGACTACCTTCCTGTGTCCAGATACATCTTGACCTTTGTGAAATACATCAAAGAAGTTGTATTTAATACACATGGGCAGTGAAGAGAGAGCATTTTGTGCTGGCTCTGCTTTCTGTTTATGTTGAGCCTTTGTGCACCACCTTGTATCCCATTTGTTTTGCTTTGTGCATCACCTTAATGCAAAACCAAAGTAGTATCTGTTCCTTCCTATAGTATCTGAACATGGAAGGCACAAAGAGAGAAAACAAGGTAGAAGTCTAAAGTATCAGAAATTTCCAGTCTACTAGTGCTTACGTGACTTGTAATCCAGATAGGACTGTTTATTTTTGTGCAAGTTGTCAAAGTTGATTAAATTATTTCAGATGAGAATTTTCTCCCACCGGATTTTAATCAATGAAATGATGGTATAAATGCTCTTTTCTGTGGTTTGACATCATCGTGACACTCTGAAGAATAATCAATAGAAATGATAAGGATTGTTAACCACTGACTAGTTTATTAGCATTATCAGTTTCACAGTAACTGACCTTTTCCCTCTCTGCTTCATTTCTCCTCATATGCCATGTTTCATTTTGTCAGATTGATTTCCTTTTACTATAACAGTTGCTATGTGGCAGACTTCAAATGCTAATCAGCCCTTAGAGTTTCTCACATGGTGTTGAGAAACTACTAGCTGTATTTAAAGAAAAATGAGGAAGTTATTTCTAATTGGGTCCTCCTGATAGTATTATAAAATATAAAATTTTACTTGCTCCTAGTACCCACTTTATTTCTAAGTACTAAGCTTCAATTCTAAACTTACAGAATCAATAATTATTACCAGCAAAGAAGGTGCTACTGTCATTTAAGAAAATCTGTTTATTATGGAATTAAACTCACAGAAATTCATATGGGATTTTTTTAGATTTTTATGTTAAGTGTACTTGTGTATGTGTCTCTAAAATACGGTCTGATTGTTGTAAGACGTGATTTCTTAACAGTGACAGAAAAGCACGCTTGAATGCATACTCATGCATCCACTTTACAATTTCAGCTCACTTGTGCCATGCACAGCAACCTGGCTGGGAAAACAACAGTATCCCATTTCTTCACATGGTAAATCTGCACCTGAGACCCTTTACCCATAGTTTTTATTCAAGCATAGTAATATAAATAGTCCATATTGAAGTATAGGAGACTTATGTATTTAAAATTACATAGAATTTATTCCCTAAGACATGGCATTTGGATGGTCAACTCTTGTTCACCTGATGTGTGTGATGTGCACCTGTGGCCTGTTTCCTCAATAATCAACTTCTCCCATCAGTGACATTGTCCTAAAAGAAGTACAGCACACCTGTGAATTTCGAATAATACACTTTATCACCTTTAGAGTTCACATGTGAAGTTATGGTTTGCAGTAAAACGAATACCTACTATTCTTAATACTTGTTTCTGATCTGCCAAAATGGGAAGAGAAGTTATCTTGAACATCGTTGCAAAGTAAGTTCTAAGCGATTAGGACTTGGTCTTTATCATAAAATCTGCATGTTAGTAGGTCAAAAGTCTTCTCCACCCTTTCACTACCCTAGTGTGGCTGGCGTTTTCAATAGAACACATGTGGAGGAAAATAAGACAGAGTTACTAGGAAATTAACAGCTGAAAATGGGATATTGATTTGAGCTGCAGTCAAACATTATTTGGTTTTCTATCTTTCATCTAATTTGGAATAATCTTTCGTGGTGGACTCCTCAGTCTTTCCCTACATTATGGTTACGTTAAGGTTAACGTAACCTTAATGTAATAGTTTCACCTTATGATCTACCAATAGTTGTTTGCCAGTGTAAAGCTGGTAAATACCATGTAAATATCAGGGTATCCTGGTCACTCAAAACTGGTGGAGCTCAAGATGTTCAGTTCAGGTTGGCATGTTAAATGGGTAAGCACAAGGATGTTGCCTCTTGAAGTTTTTTGAAACTTTTGAAGATTGAGGTACATGGGGGTTGCCTGAGTGCCCCTGTAGATAAGTTTTGCAACTTAGAGCATCCAGACTTCATTTAAATGCATATACTCTTTTAGTTTCAAACATTGCTCATAAACCTATTTAGCTGATCAGATGTTGGGTCTGGACATATTAAAGCAGCCTGTGATGACACAGGGTAGGCATGTGCCCTACCTGATGTCTGCTTTGTCCAAGTGGTGTTCCTTGCCATGCTGAGCGTGCTTTTGTTGCCCATGTGTGGAACATGATGGCAGCATTGACCCATGTTATTCAGCAGTGCAGTGGCTACAGTACTCTCTGAAAAGAGTTTGGGCATACTCAAAACTGTTTTATTCCAGTAAGTTTAAGTTATGCAATGAAACAGTATATTCTTGGACAACTTCGGCAATAATTTTTGTGCAGTTTTCCCTTTCCTTTTCCTTAAGGAGAGGTTGAAATCTGGTGAAGTCAATGCAGAATTGCCCTAGAACACTTTGACTAAATCTCTTCATTATGCAGATTCCCATTGCTGTCCTACAGCTACAGCACTATAGTCTTTTGTCTTGGCAAGATGAAACTATGCCAAGTGACAAAACTGATCTCGGAAATGGAAAGCAAGAATAAAGGAGGACAGAACAAAGGTCATTTCTGGTGTTTGGGAGAGATCCAGAAGAGAAGCTCCAGGGTGTGGCATAAAATTACATGGGCTCAGATTTCGGAGCACATTTAGTGAAGTCTGTGTGCTGTTACTGGATTTTTGCCAAGTAATTTATGGCTAAATAAAAATCAATTTAAAAACAAACCTCTGCAGCAGTACTGTAGATTACCTAGCATCCCTAAAAAATCTCAGTACTTTCTTGGTGCTACGTTGTAAGTTTATGGACAGAATAGGCCTTGTATAGTAAATTGTTCATTGTAACATCATGCAACTTCAGTAAGAGCAATAATTAAATAATTAATTTAGTTAAATATCACTAGATACATTTTTTAATGCTTTCTGTACAGATTCTTCTGAAACCTTTTCTTATTGGCTGTGCCACATTTCCCCATGTACACTTAAAACACTCCTCTCTAAGATTCATCAGTCTAAAGCTTCTCTCCAACACATCTTTTTAAAATAAATTAATGTAAATACAGGCTTGTTTCATCTAGGTAAGATCTTACATCCACATTGAAGAGGTTTGCTCAAAGGAAAGGAATTATGAGTGTTTTTCTATGTGGTTTCCTGCCCCCTTATTTTCTGATGGGATACCATGTAGAAAGTTGAGAGTTGTTCATTTTAATCTTTGTTTTAAGTGAAAAAAAATCCTTCTGGTTAGAAAAGAATTGTTTGATCATGTTATCTCTCTGCTGTTTATAATATAAGAAACAAGTTGGTTTTATTTATACTGAGTTATTTATATAAACTACTTGTAGATGTATATGAAAGTATCCTTGGGCTTGTGAAGTTTGATATGACAGGCTCCTGCAGAAATGTGTTCGTTTGACCTTAGTGTCTGTATATCTTTTTCTTTCAGTACTTGGGTTTTTAAGAGCTATCAAAGCATAACTTATGTGAGGGCAGTTTCTGTTGTTGTTTGTTTTTAAAGGAGTAGTGTTAGGATCCTTTAGTTTACTCTTGTAGATTTAAACTTACAGCTTTTTATTAAATGCGTACTTCTTTCTGTGCTCTGTGCGTACTAATCTTCACCATTGAGTTTCCTTTGATCAAGACCTGTATTTCCTCGGCATATCCTTGTCCCATTTCTTCCCCATGTATTAGTCCTTCTTCAAATTGAAGCTCATTTAGGTAATACTGTGCACCTTCGAAGCGTAGGCTCCTTATCTGTACTGACAGGCAAACAAAGGATCCCTTAATACTTTTCACATGTGTGCAAACTATGCACGTAAGCAAACTGAAGGGGAAAATAGAGGTCATTAAATTGATATTACGTGTCATTATTTTATCCTGTCACATCAACCCTCAGCAATTTACCAGGCTTAGGATATTGGGCACCACAATGGGGCTAATTAACAGGCAGTGTGCTTGTTTACTTTAGGATTTCCAAGTGTCCCATAGGTGACAAAATAAAATCTAATTATTTTGATATTTTATTAAGTGGTTTGTCAGCCATTATATAATTACTTCTGAAAAAAAGCAATATGAAAATTATGGATATCGGGAAGGTAGAGCCTGTTGATATTTTTTGTGAGAACAACAATTGCAATGTAAGTCTTGAGGAAAGAGAAACAGATGAAACAGTATTGTGAGACTACAGTGAATGTTGTTTTTCCTACTGTGTACAATTATATGTAATTAGATCTGTCCTTTTTATTGTACTGTCTAAAAAATTAATTCTACCTATCTAGGTACTGAATGAGCTTGCAAGATAGCAAGATCAACATAGTCTGAAGAAATAATTAGTAACAATTTAAAAGAAATTGTTCTGTTCTGGCTAAATCAATAGTAATGGAGATGAATAAATGGGTGGAAACCTTAAGTAATTACAAATCCTTTAAATTATTCTTGAATTAGAAAGCAGGAGACAAGAACAGATTTAATTACTTTTAGAGATGCATAAGAAGAGAACTTTCTGAATTCTCTCCTTTTTCTTTCTTTTCTGTAGTACACGTTTTTAGGCAGCTGGTATTCTGTTTCCTCTGCCTTTCTGGACTTTTTATGCAATTTGGTTAGCTAGGCTAGACATACAAACTCGGGTACTCTGGTTTTCCCCAAAAATGCATTACAAACATTAATGGGAAGAAGTAGACTTCTTGTTGTGTTATCTAACTTCTGTACTCTGGTTTCAGACTGTTTATTTTTGGCACAATTCTTATTTTTTGCATCACTCTAAGGAGGGAAGACCATTATTATTTTTGATGGTCTGTGCGGTAGATGGGAACTTTTAAGAAACAGTAAATTTACCCTTATTTAATGGATATGTACCAATGTTTAGGTGGGGCATGTAATTAAAGAAAAAAAAAGTGCTTTTTCTTTCTTGTGCACCATAGAAAGTTCTACTTCGATGTGTTAATATACCGCCTAGATTGTACTTTTTGATTTTAATTTTAGTTAGAGAAGTATTTTCTCATAGACTTTTTATATTTATGCCAGTATCTTTAAAAGATCTGATATCTTCACGGTGGTTTTTTTTTCTATATTTGTAAACTATGGTGTTTCAAAAGAGTTATTAGCCTTATGATGCATCGTGAAGAAGAGAAATCCACAAAAGGCAAAGAGTTGTCAAGATTGACTCTAAAGATACTATCAGCCAAACTGAAATAAAGCAGAATAAATTGGAAAGAAGCTAGATGGTACGTTTTGTATCACCATGGAAATGCAAACGTCAGAGAAGCTTAACCTAAGGCGTGCTGCTGAGACGTGGGGAGCTCTCAAAACCTGATACTGGTGTTTCGGTTTTCTTGACCTTAAGAAGCAGCATTATAAAGATTCTGCATTAAAGCTTTTGCTAATTGACCTAAATGCTTTCTTGGTATAAACTATTCTCAGTTATTACAGAAGACCACTTTCAATCAAAAGTTATGAATGACTAAAGTAAAAGAACAACAACAACAAAATCTTCTCAGTTACTGCTTTGGATTTATAGACCAATGAGAGATTGACTCAGTCTTTAAAATAAACGAATTACTTAATTTTGTTTAACCTCTCTCCCTTCTTTAGCTGGAAAGGCAACTACTGATGCAGAACCAGATGAGAGAGAGACAAACAGCCATGCAGATTGCTTGGACACGGGAATTTCTCAAATATTTTGGGACATTTTTTGGACTTGCTGCTCTAGGTTTAACAGCTGGGTATGAAGTTTATTTCCTAACAGAAAATACAAATATACTACATTTATTTTGCTGTGATGCTGGATCTTCCTTTTACGTTGTAACAGGTAGTTATTTTTATCCAGTAACTGCTCAGAGGTTGATCAGATGACAAAGTGACTCATTCTGTCTGCTTCCAGATGTCTTTTGGTTATGTCTGTACTGCAGACTTACATAAAAGCAGAGACATGAGCTGTCAATAAAATTATACAGCTGAGGTACCAAAGTTCAGTGTAAAATAGAAGTTGTGTGTGGGACAGGAAGGATTGTTTAAAAGCCATGCTATTTTCTTGTCTGTATTGTGATTTAATCAACTATTAATGAACAAGATATCCTCCACCATCTGTTTTTTTTAGTATGTCAGTGAACAAGTGGACATATTCTGAAATCTGTTCACTTAAAGTTTGAATCCAGAAACTCACTCGCAGGGAAAAAAACCCTGCCTAATAAAGCTACATTTCATGGGAAAGAAATTGCATTATAGGGCTTTAGTTCGGTAACATTTTTTTTCTTGTGCTATTACATGATTAGAGGGAATGCACGAAATATTTGTGGGTTTGTTTCCATAGTACAGATTAAATGCACCTTATGCATTGTGTGTTTTCTGTGCACTCAGATGCATTTGGAACTGAACATGATATCTTGATTGCTACATGTTGCATGTGGCTGGATGGATATATACATGTGCACATGCATGCTACGCAGCTTAGATAATCCTGTTTTTGTTAGATATGTTCAAAACTCACTTGAAGCATTTTTTAATACCCTTGGCTTGACAGTTGAGCAAAAAGGCAACCAGAAGATGAATTCTTCTGAGGAAATCTAAGACTTGCTCTTCTTTCACTAGAGAGTGTAGAAGGATACACAAGTCCCAGACAGTCAAGGTCAAGCTAAACTAACAGTGCTGATGTGCTGAATGTCCTAAATAATCTTATTTTTTCTTTTTTTTTTTCTTCCCCATCCCCCGCCCCCAAACAGAGCAATCAAGAAGAAGAAGCCACAAGTTTTACTGCCAATAGTTCCCTTAAGCTTTATCTTTGCCTATCAATATGATATGGGTTATGGGACACTGTTGCAAAGGATAAAAGGTATGTGTATGTAAGTCTGTCTGGTTCATGCATAGAACAAAGCTTAATATTTCAGATAACCTGTTTTTCAAATTACTGGGAGAAAACTTGCAATAGATTTTTCTCTTTTTTTTTTCTGGAAAAAAATCTTACTCTTTCATTTCTTTCCTTCTCTGTTACAATCAGATACTTTCCCAGTCAAGACTACTCTATTTTTACAGCCTTCCCCTCCAGTTAAGACTGTTTATTAATTTCTCTTCTTGTTTTAAAAAAAACATTAATTCTAAGGCTATAAATACAGCTGAAGTAAGCATTGCATATTTGGGAGAAATTACAGATCCAGTTATTTCCTTCCATATTCCACTCCAATGCTGCTGTTTTGGCAAGGGCTAGGGATTATAAGAGCAGATAAACAGATAGAGACAGGAATCGTGCCCTTATACCTTCGTGACCAAACACAGTAATCTGATCGTCTTGCCACAGTGCCCTGCTAAGATGGAAAAAACAAAGGTGAGCCCCAGAAAGTGAGGCCTTGCTTCATAGTTGTCAATGGCGGATCTGATTAAGTCATGGGTGTTGAGGATTACGGAAGTGCATTTATGTTAGATCTGATTCCTAGTGAAGGAAACGTGCTAGGAGAGTGTTCACTGTATGTGAAGACAGCATTGGGCCATGGCTTGTCACTTTCACAAATCATCTTAGTTAACTAGCTTGATTTTCCTGTTTGCTACTGACATAAACATACCCAAACAAAATAAAAATTTGTTTCAGCTCTTGGTCTTAGCCTCCAGACCTAAGAGCTAGCTTTCCTAAATCTATGCACTTCATTGAACATGATAAATTAATTAGACAAACTCTGAGATATTTTATGCTGCATAGAGGTGCAAATGTATTTAGATGATGCAACACTGTATATCTGTGAACATTTCCAAACCCCCACTAAATACATTTATTGGGATTTTAATATGAAGAAGCAGCTAAGGACAGGGAGAAAAACTGGGTGAGATTAGTACAGCAATGCAGAAGAAACACTTGGAATTTAGGATTTGTTAATTTTTTTTTAAGTGGGGTAATTTTCATTCCAGAATTTTGAAAGAGTGAGCATATAGTAATGCAAACCCCATGGCAAGAGTATGTAATGTGTTTACTGAGGACCATGTGGTCCTGTACAGGTTGAAGAGGGGCAGTGTGGTATCCTATTGCTTTCTGAATAGGAAAAGTCATCTTCGTAACTTTAGATCCACTAGAGCAACTTCAGCAATATGCAAGGCTTGTGAAAAGGTTTTGGAGAAACGAAGCTTTGGAGCCAAATGGACAATAAGATAAGATGAAATATACCAAACTAACTCTGTCTTTTGCAGGAAGATCATTTCTCTTTTCCAAAAGAAATGTGGTAGATCTACTATGAAAGCATTTAGTGTGGTATCACATGAAGATTAAGTTAGCATGAAGGACATGGAAGTTAGTAGACAGGTAAGCATTGGAGTAAATAGAAGATGTCAAAGGTTTCTACTTAAAGAGGAAGGCTAGGCTTTAGCAGGGTTATTAGCAATGTTCTTCAAGATTTGGTCTTGATCTGCATTTGGTTTGTGTTTGAAACTGAGTAGACTATGCTAATCAAATCTCTGGATGACAAACTTGTTTGGTGTCATCAACAGAGAAGTAATGAACTGCAGTACAAGATGAACTGATGACTTAAAGAACAGAGATAGTAAAATAGGATTCAATTTGATAAGAAGGTCAGTGAGAAGCTAGATACTAACAGGGTTTTCTACCATCAGAGTTCAGCAGCTGGAAAATGATAGAAAAAGGGAGAAAACGTGGATGTATTAGGTGATCACAGAATGAGTATGATCCAATAGTGTGATGAAAATTATGAGAGTCAAATGAAGTCTAGAAAGATCAAGTGAGGTTTTCTGGTATCATCACAGCACGGGTGAGGTTGGGTGGGACTTCTGGAGGTTCTCTGGTCCAACACCCCTGCTCAAGCAGGATCACATAGAGCTGGTTGCCCATGAAAATGTCCAGGTGGCTTCTGAATATCTGCAGTGATGGATATTCTACAACCCTAGTACAAACAGAGAGTATAAATAGGGAGGTATTGGTGCAGGAAAACAGTAGTATCTTATTTGGAAATGTATACATAATTTGGATCACTTCTGTATAAGGAATCTAGAATTACTTAAGAGTTAAAATTATCAGGGAATGCCTAGGTGCCTTGCAAGAGAAAACAAAGCGATTAGTTTGTTTGACCTTATAAAAAGACATGAGAGATTTGGGTCTACAGATCCTACTTACAGGATAGGATAAAAGAAAGTAAGAGAAGGAAATTGAACTAATTACTAGTATCAGCACTAGAATAAAAGGAAATGGATTAGCTTGAATGACTCTGGGCTGGAAATCAGAAGAAGGTTCATAATTATGTGGAAATCAGGTTCAGGAGGTCATTTTTATTTTAAAATTAAGTAGTTGGAGAGAAGGTTTTATGGCACAATTAACCTGCAGCCACAGTGCTTGTTCTTATTACTCATCTGATCTCTGTGTCCATTCCCAGACTGCTTTCTCAGCCCGTTCTCTGCTTGCCCGTGTATTCTGTTGGTGCATCCCATGCTTCATCTCGGTGGTGTAATAATGTGTACACCATTCTCTTTATTGTTCCTCTTCAACTGGTCTCTTTCCTCCAGGGTGTGCCTATGTTTAGCCTCACAGCCAGTTCCCCCTCCTAAGCTCATCTGCAATTATTTCTGTCCTGCACAATCTTCCTTGTATCTGAACCACCTTGATCAAATAGCCCTGCATCTCCTGTCCTTCATTATTTGGAATCAGTTTATACCCCTGGAAGGTTTCTGTTTTCTCTTTCATCAGGCATTTTGTCTCTGATCTTGCTTACAGTTAAGTTTTACTTCTGTCTCTATCCTACTTGTCCAAAAATTTTCTCGTAACTTGCTTATGAAACTGAAGGGTTTTTTTCCTTTTTCATGGTGTGCGCTAATTCAAGCAAAAGTTGAGTACATAGCAGGGAAATACCCGGTTTGAGCTCTGCTTCTGCTATTGAAAAGCCGTAAGTGTGCCAGGGCCATGTATCAGAACTGAATCTTTTGGGGACAGCAGAGTTACAGAACAGCCCTCAGGTGCACTATCTTCTCTGAATGGCTGAGAATATGAGAAATCAATCATGGACCTACTATCTGTGTTCTTCAGCTTGCTGTTCTGCTTTTCCTCTCAGTCCAGGTACATGTTGCTGGTGTTTTTCAGAGAAATGATTAGAGAAGGAAAGGAATTACACAGCCAGCCTCCAACTGCACAGAACTTCTCCACTGTGCAATGAAACTCTGGCTACCTTTTCCAAGATTTGGATAGCTCACCGCTTGTATCCAGAGCCATGTGAGAAGGATGGTGACTGGGCAGTCTGCTCTCGTGTGTGTGAGTGACAGGCATAGAGATATGACTATGTGTAACATCTCTGTCAGCTAAGATCTCTCGTTATTCCATAATCAGATGCTATATATATGCGACTGACTGACAGTGTGTTATTACCAGTTACTCAGAGTGGTAACCAGTGTTGTCCTGTTGCATATTACTGAGGTATGGAGATCCCAAGCACTGTAATACCACCAATATTGCAGTTGGAGATTTCAGCGTTCGGACTTGTTTTAAAGAATGACCTCAATCTTGACTACATTACAATATTCAGTCATGTTTGTTGGACATAAATACAGCTTCAAATCACTGCTGTAGTGATCCTCAAACTAGGAGTTAAGTCAAAGGTAAAAAAGATTGTTGGCATTGTACCGAATGGCATCAGCCAAAACAAACACATTCTTTGCCTAATCTTCATCCTTTCTTGTATCACAATCAGACCACCACAGCTTATGCATGATGTTCGATCTGTGTTTTCGGATTCTTTATCCTAGATGTTTTCATTCCAGCCTTGCCCAGAGCATTCTGCGCCCTACAACTTTTCTGTGTTACACTGTTAAGGCTGGATGTTTAGGTAACCATCTTAGCAAATCGTTTTGTGAGCAATCTGCTTTGACCCGTGTTTCCTCAAGTCCTGTGCTACCCATTTTCTGCCTGTAGCCTGACATCTTTCAGTCTAGGCCTGAGATAAGAAGTTGTACCCAAATATGGCACGTCTAGGATACTGTGTAGAGGGAATTTGCTTGTTAAAGCTTGTGTACACTTTTATAATATGTGTGTCTGGTCCACCCTCTTCTCAGACTCCTAATTGGTCAAATACAGTATGAGTTTGGTACAAAATATATGGTGATGCTAAGTCCTTGCTGTATGTCATGACTCCATTCCAAAGCATCTGCGTAATAAATCCCTGTAAGTCCATGTAATTTTTAGGAGGAAGTGGCTAACAGAAGTGGCAAGAAAGCAGAATTGGTCGTTTTGGCTGAAGTTCTTTCAAACAAACATAGCCTGAGGCAGATATTCACTTAAGACCAAACACTTCCATGAAACACTTCTGTGTGGATTTATCCCAACAGTACAAATTTCTTTAAAGACAACTTTAATGCTCCACTAGCATCAGTTGGTTTGTAAAATACATAGCTGTGACCTGGTATTTTGTTGTTCTGGCCCAAACAAGGACAGCTTAATCTTGTTGTTGTTTTTTTTAACTTGCTTTGTTTTCTTACAGTAAGGGTGAGGACATTCATTACATTTCTTTATTTTTTTAAGGTGAAGCAGAGAACATATTGGACACACAGAGCACCTTGCTAGAATTGCCGAAAGGACCACTCACTTATGAAGACCTGGAGAAAATCAGAAGATCTCAGAGCAAGTTCTTCGTAGAAAAATAGGAGGATGGTGTTGAAATCTAATATCTGAAATGTGATTGTAATACTGATTTGGGGCATAAATGAATCACTAAAAAAATTAGAAAATTCTGAGCTTTTATAGAATCAAAATAATTTTTTTTTAAATCAGGACTTTCTAAGGCAATTATTTTAATATTGTATGTATCTCTTGAAAATATCCATTGCTACTGTATTTTTCTTGTTTAGAATGAAATATTGAATTTCCACTGTCTATTTAGAGTCTGAAATAACTTTCACCTGTAGTAAAAATGTCTGGTACTGACCAAACTCATGATAATAAAAAAAAAAGTTAATTACTAGTTACAAATTTGTATAAATATGGTCATAATTTTCAAATATATTTAGAGATGCATAGCTCAATTTGAAGTCAGGCATAGACAGTCAACTTCTTTGAAAAAATAGGACACTTTTATTTGCCGTTCTTTAGGCAGTAAACTCACCATCTCCGCTTAAAATTCTGGAGTAAACAACTTTTATCAGAAGTAGGTTCAGAAGTAAACACGTCACTTACTAACTGTGTTTTACTCTTAGGAAAAACTGTATTAAAGTATGAGCAGAGATAATTTCTCAAAAAGAGAAAACAAATTATGTAGCTATTTCCTGAATCTTTTTAATGCTTGTTTGACATTCTGAAACTCAGGATAATTTGTTTACATGAAACCAGTTTCACTACTAAGATGAATATTAACTTAGACTAACAGCAAGCAAAATTATTAATCTATGTTTTTGTAATGAGTAGATCCAAGAGGCCTTACAAGTACTGAAAAACTGAGGGATTTTTTTGCATGCCTTTGCTCTAGCATGCTATATACACTGAGAATATAATTGTAGTATATTTTAGTGTTCTGATGTTACACTTGGCAAAAAAATGCATCTTTCTGTATTGGAAATCTTTAAAAACAGATTATTTTTCATTTTGGGTGAAAACTCTTCTAGCATTAGTCTAATTGTGGAAAGAAAAACAAATGTTCAAAAAGCATCCAGTAATGAATTAAGCCTAAGTCTGTATTGACAATTTGTTGAGTTAAAAATTAAATTCCAGCCGGAGGTAATGCCCTGGATCTGTATTTAAAGACCACTTGACTAAAATTAGAATGTTGTTACAGTAAAATGAGTGAATATATAATAAAAGCATCTGAATTTAGAAGAAATTAATAGCACGGTTTCCATAGCCATGTAAGATTGATTTCTGAAAGTGCATTCACTTCTGGATTCAATAATTTCTGTAATTGTTTCAGTCATCTGCATGTTAACAATGCATACAGTCTGTAACAGATTTCAAATGTTATGCATTTTAGTGTGCAGCGTGGTAAAATGGGTTTTAATAGCTTGTTGGGTATAATAGCTTGGTCTACACTTCAGCTGTTCAGGATTTAAGGCAGTGATTTTAATTGCTTGGAAGGCGTGCCTCAACCCAGCCTGTGGTGCTACCCATGTTCTGTGAGCTCACAAAACGCAGCCCAAGAACACCTCCTGTTTATGGCCTGTCTTATAACAAAAACCCTCACCAACTGATACTATATTATGTACTGCTCTTAGGACATATGTATCCTCGCTTGTTTTGCTTTGAGTAACAGATCATGTACTACCTTTCCTCCAGGTACTGAAGTCCACTTTGCTTTAAGTTTGAAGAAGCTATAACAGCCTTTCATGTTTTAATCTCTGTCATCTTCCAAGAAAGAAAATTGATTAAACCAGCTTGTTTTGGTATTTTTTTGTATCCACTTGTGCTTTTTAATGCACCTTTTAATTCTATGAAGGCATTTTTACAAGAGAGCAGTTTTAACAGTCCATTCAGCAGTTTTATTTACACTAGAAAACTAGGAAATACACTAATCCTATCCACTTTGAATTAGGAATTAGTATTTTTGTATTTGCGATAGATTGCTGGCTATGGTGTTGGATCAAAAGGTGGTGTTAAAGGAAATAAGCAGGCTAGGCAAAATAATGAACCAGATTGCAGTTTTAGGAGATAATAGGACAGCTGTTTATTACTCCATCCTAGCTATTTTTTTTTTCTCTCAAAGGTTGAACTTAGATCAGTAATGTTAATCTTTTGCAAGACTCCACAATAAAAAGTGACAGAAATGGAGCAAGTTTAACTCAGTGTTACACAGTGAGTATCAGTGAAAGTTACCCAATTTGTAAGAGAAAAACAATGGCCTCTAAGCAGGACAGTGTAATGCCAAACCCAGAAGTGGAGTTAAACGGACTATATAATGTGCCTAAGATTGTCACAAAGTTAAGGGTTAGTCATCTTTGCTGCCTTTGTTTTAAACTGTTAGCTTCACTTTTTTCTTGATGAATACATGCTTTTCTTTTGAATATGCTGATTCTTTGTTACAGAGTTATTTATTCTACTGCCAGTGTATTAATCAAAATGCATGCATGCATGTCCCAAGCCTAGTCTATCTGTCACATAGATATCCAGCTACAGAGTGGCTGAACTGTATGATTTCCTTCAGAAAACAATAGAAGAAAGCAGGAAAACTTACTTTTTACAGGGTCTAATATAGCCCAAGTTGCCTGTAATCATCATACCAGTTGTACTGACAGCTATAAATAAATAAATAAATAAAACAGCTAAAACATCCCGCTCCATTCTGTCATTTGTGCTCAACTGGCTTCAGCTGTAAGACTTACTTTAATATATGACAGCAACTGTCTTTGGTTTCATGAATCTCTGGGGAAGAGAAGAAGAATAACTGCAGGGAGAGCGTGTTCTGACCTGAGGGCACTACTCTTACTACCTTAATCCTGTTGTGGTTTTCTGTTGTAATGTCTGATAGCCATGTATCCTGAATCAGTGTCACTCAGAGCAGGATTCTTCTGGGAAAGTGAGAGGTAAGTCATGATTAGGATGTCAAAATTAAATCCTTTGTGTTCTTATTATGGATATGTCTCATTTAGAATCTGAGAAAGTGCATGCTACTTGTGAGCCACAACTACCTGCCCCACACTTTTCTTGTTAATCTGGTTTTGATAAGATACATGAGTATTGTTGAGAAACAAGCAAAGTCAGTCTCAGGAGTCCAGTTTGGGCCCTTCATTCCTTGGATGAACGATCTAACTTTTCTGCACCCTTCCTTACGATAGGGAAAACCAATTCTTACAGCACCTTTCTAAAGGTTTTGAAGTTATTTTATGACTACAGCTGTGTATCACTGCTTTTAAAAGTAGGAGAGGAAAGCACTTATGTGGACATACACAAATGAGATAATTTCTGTATTATTATTTAATTGCTTTATCAGTCTTGGGATTCATTATACAAAAATGCTTGGATTTCTCCTTTTTTTTTTTTTTNTTAAAGGAGAACTGCTTTCTAAAGCCCACAGTCATCTGATGAAGACAGCTGTATAACACTGGTACTTAGTCACCAATCATATGCATGCAGCGGTATTTCATATTTCTTGCAGAATCCTGTCTGGTTCTATGCAAACTTAAGAAATATTTTAAACTTGTGTTTGGTCAGCTTTCAAAAACGAAGTTGATCTTGCAGCAGTGAATTCCATGAATTTGAAATGAAGTCTCTGAAAAAAGGCTAATGAAGTCCGTGCATTTCTGTCCTATATCTGATCTGCTGTGTAAATTGCCTGACATTTAACATATGAATGAGCCTTTCATTCAAGGTATTCAAGGCTATCAAAGTATTGTTAAAGGTTATCTTTTTTATTTAGCCACTGGTTTTCATCAAATATCCTCTGCCCTCTATAAACTTTGATTGCTATTGGCCAACAGATAAAAAATCTAGTGCAAGGGAGAGAAACAGTACAATCATCTTTACCTTATTTTAGGAAAGTAAAGAATAAAAAATACTTGCTATGAGATAGTACACTGGATGTACCTATCTTGCAAGATCCTACAGATCACAAATGGAATTTCATTTTTTTGTTCTACTGTTGTCTGTTCCTCTTTATAATATGAACAGTGAGAAGGTGGATAGTAACTTCAGATTGGTTTTAAATTTAAATTTAAATAATTTATTTTCTTCTGCATGTACTGTTTTGAATAAAGTAGTTTTTTACCTATGATGAACAGATAAACCTAAGCTCTGACTTTGTTTAAATTCATAGCAAATGACTGCAAGATTGCCAGTTAGGCTTTTCTGTATAAAA
The DNA here is from genome assembly GCA_013399365.1 of Pampusana beccarii. Classification (NCBI taxonomy): domain Eukaryota; kingdom Metazoa; phylum Chordata; class Aves; order Columbiformes; family Columbidae; genus Pampusana; species Pampusana beccarii. Next base: position 41,441 of record VWYH01008983.1, read on the forward strand.
TCCTATATGATTTAAAGTTACATAACTAATATAGTAACTTTTGTTATAACCTACTATTTGAATCACAGTAGATTTAGTCAAAAGCCCTAAATTAAAAGCCAATCTTACTAAAATATAGCTGGAGGAAAAATACTGAGCAATATACCCTACTAGTGAAACAGTGTTAAGCATAGTAACATTAAGCTATGTCAAACTGCTGCTAGCTCATTCTGATATGATCCTTAATAAAACTCATTAACTCACTGCCTGTTGCTGCAGTCTTTAATCCTAGGAAGAGACCATTCATAGCCTGTGCTTTTCAACATGAAGAGCGATGAAGAGTGCTGCAGTGTGGGCTCCCCTGAGGAACTGTGAATGTGTTAAAAAGACATTGCCTCCAAGGCCTCTTTGACAACTTGTGCTTTATCACCTACCAACAAACACAATGGAAAGCACAGGAAGTGTTGTCTTTCACATTCAGTATCCCTGAAGAAGAAGCAGGTGAGGTCAGGAAAACTGGTTTAAACTATTTGTTTTCCAGTCTCTTGAGTGCTTGTATTTAGCAGCTGTAGTCAGAGGTTACATGCTTCAGACAGCTGCAAAAATGAGGTTCTTAGAAAAAAACCTAAAGGTGGCCATCGTAATGCCTGCCTTTGCTTAGGGAGAGTCACGTGTGGTGCCACAGTAATGGATGGTCCAGTTAAAATTGAAACTAGAGCACGTGGAGAGTCAGGAGTTTTCCAGCTAGATTGACAAGTCAGCCTGCTATTTGGGGACCTTTCCCGAAGTTCACTAGTGAAAAAGTGAGAAAGATATATCCGACATTTTGGTGCTTTTAAAGACTGGATCCAATATTGGGCGTGGGCATCAAAGTAGGGTATAAAATACGTTATGTTAGTTTACAAGCTAAGTAAGTCACCAGGGCAGTCACTGCCTGACTCAGGAGGTACCTTTCTTGTTGTCCTGCCAGTAGTGCTCTTGCATATGACTACAGCTCTCCAGTCACTGAAAACCATTCCCTTGACCAGAATGCTGCTTACAGTCCATGAGTAAGTTCACTGGATGTGATGAGTGCTTTCGGAAAAGGTCCACAGCACCAACAATATCAAGCTGCTGCTTTCTTTCAAAATGCAAGTTGTGATTACCCCTGCACAACTTGTCTGTTACAGAATAGCAGTTCAGACTAGCTGAGGGAGAAACACATAGAGGTTTTGTTCTTCAGGAATTTTGTATTGGCAGCCTCCACTTTTGCAGATTGCATCCTTATAACAGCCTGGATGATAGTTAGTGTCTGCAGTACTACCATCTTGAAACACAAGACAGAACCAAAAAGAAATTCAAACTATAGACAACTTTTCAGGTTGCTCACTATTCTAGCCCTTCAAGTCTTCCTTGACAAGGTGACTGGAGTCTGTATCTTCTCTGCCAGCACAGCTGAATCATTCACCTTTGTACACTAGGCATGTTTTCTTTGTGCTTTCCCTCTAGATTTAGTTTTGTGTTGTTTTTTCTATACATTAATAGTACTCAAGGAATAGAAAGCATAGCCCTCATACAAAAGGATCCACAGACAACAGCTTCATTGTATTTTTAGAGAAATTAACTTTTATGTTTTTCCACAGTATGTCTGCTTATAAAAGGGGACACCAGCCACTTCTTGTCCTATTGTGCTGCGAAAAACCCCCAAAAGCAAAGTTTACTTTCAGAGGGCACATACTTCTGCTTGGTGAGTCCAAAGAATGCCACCCTTATCAGCGAGAGCCTGCTGGGGGCTGGTGGTGCAACACAAAGGCATGGAGCTCCACAACTGAGGTCCTTCAGGGGTCTATACTGGGACCAGTACTGTTTAACATCTTCATCAATGACATAGACAGCGGGATCAAGTGCACCCTCAGCAAATTTGCAAGTGACACCAAGCTGAGTGGTGCAGTTGAGACGCCTGAGGGGAAGGATGCCATCCAGAGGGACCTGGACAAGCTCAAGGTGCAGGCCCACGTGAACCTCATGAGGTTCAACAAGGCCAAGTGCAAGGTCCTGCACATGGGTCAGGGCAACCCCTGGTATCAATACAGGCTGGGGGATGAAGAGACTTAGAGCAGCCCTGAAAAGAAGGACATGGGGCTACTGGTGGATGAAAGGTTGGACATGAGCTGGCAATGTGCACTTGCAGCCCAGAAGGCCAATTGTATCTTGGGCTGCATCAAAAAGAGCATGGTCAGCAGGTTGAGGGAGGTGATTCTGCCCCTCTGCTCTGCTCTGGTGAGACCCCACCTGGGGTCCTGTGTCCAGCTCTGGAGCCCTCAGTGCAGGAAAGACACGGACTTGTTGGAGAGGGGCCAGAGGAGGCCACAAAAATGACCAGAGGGCTGGAACAGCTCTGCTGTGAGGACAGGCTGAGAGAGTTGGGGTTGTTCAGCCTGGAGAACAGGAGGCTCTGGGGAGACCCTGTCACAGCCTCTCAATACTTAAAACGGGCCTGTAAGAAAGATAGGGACAGACCTCTTAGCAGGGCCTGTTGCGACAGGACAATGGGTGATCATTTTGAACTAAAGGAGAGGAGATTCAGGCTAGACATGGGGAAGAAATTTTTTAGAATGAGAGTGGTGAAACTGGCACAGGTTGCCCAGAGAGGTGGTAGATGCCCCATCCCTGCAGACATTCAAGGCCGGGCTGGACGGGGCTCTGAGCAACCTGATCTGGTCGAAGATGTCCCTGCTCATTGCAGGGGGTTGGACTAGATGACTTTTGATGGTCCCTTCCTGCTCAAACTGTTCTACAACACGCTTGTTGGAGCCGAGGTGTCTCTGATGCTTGAGTGTGCCACTGAAGATGGGTGGCCAGAACAACAAACTTGAACTTGGTAGGAATTCAGCCTTTTAAATCCCACCTCACATGTTCACAGCTTAAGTAGTTCTGTGGAAGCACATTAATTTTACTTTTCCTTCTTCTGTCTTTTTGCTTCAGCCAATACTTTTAGGATGTATGAGCAGCTATGTAGATTCTAGATGTGCAAGGGAAAAAAAACAGATGAGCACAAGCGTTTCACATCTAACCATCATTTGAGAGGGAGGGCATCAGCAGATGGTACGGTACTTGACCACAAACTGGAAAAGCTGAGACACAGTCGGAGTGCCCGACGGAGGCAGAGGACCATGTCTCTGGGCTGGCGGTGAGTCGAGTCCCTGAAGAGGGAGGCTGAAGGTGCGGTGCAGCTTCACCAAGGTGTGAGGAGCCGTGACAGCAAGCAAGGGCCCCTCATCGTTAAGGACATTGAGGTGCTGGAGAGTACAGGGGAGGCAACAAAGCTGGTGAGGGGCCTGGAGCACAAGTCTGATGAGGAGCAGTTGAGGGAACTGGGGCTGTTCAGCCTGGAGAAAAGGAGGCTGAGGGGAGACCTTATTGCTGTCTACAACTACCTGAAAGGAGGTTGTAGCGTGGAGGGGTTTGGTCTCTTCTCCCAAGTAACCAGTGACAGGATGAGAGGAAATGGCCTCAGGTTGCACCAGGGGAGGTTTAGATTGGATATTAGGAGAAAATTCTTCACAGAAAGGGTTGTCAGGCACTGGAACAGGCTGCCCAGGGAAGTGGTGGAGTCATCATCCCTGGAGGTGTTTAAAAGGTGTTTAGACGAGGTTCTTAGGGACATGGGTTAGTGCTAGTCGGGTTATGGTTGCACTCGGTGATCCTGAG
>VWYH01008983.1:45261-57337 GCA_013399365.1 Pampusana beccarii
CGGGACGGGACGGGCGGGCAGGCGGCGCCATGGGGGCCAAGCTGCGACTCCTCTGCGCTGTGGCGGTGCTGCTGTGCGCGGCACCGCCGGGGCAGCCCAGCGCCCGGGGCGCGGCGGGCGCCGTGCTCCCTGCGGGCGAAGGGGACGGGTATGGGGTGAAGCTGTGCGGCCGGGAGTTCATCCGCGCCGTCATCTTCACCTGCGGCGGGTCCCGCTGGAAGCGGCTGTCCCTGCTGGCGATGGAACCGCCGCCCGCGGCCGGTGAGTGTCCGAGGAGCGGGAGGGCGTGGGCGGGGCGAGGCCGGGAGCGGTCCCGCGAGGAGAAATGTTTGGGGAGCGGGGCACGGTGCGCGCCCCGCTCCTCCCGGCCCGAGCCGCAGGGCAGCGCCCCGTTCCCGTTCCCGATGCCGGTCGGCGTTCCGCGTGGCTTCTGAAAGAAGACCCACAAGTTCAGAGGAGGAGACGCGGCAGTCGCCGGGGCGTTGTTGGTCGGGATAACCTGAAAAGTTTCTGTTCTGTTCGGAGACGTGGCTCCGCACAGCGCTGAGCAGCCCTGCCCGGCGGCCGGGGCGCACTGAACCCTTTATCTAAAAAACCCACGAAGAGTGAATCACGCTTTTTTCCTTCCTGGCCATGCAGGGAGGTGTGAGGCACCCTTGGAAGCAGTGCGGAGTGCCTCTGGCTGTAGCTTTTCTCCCTTCCCAGAGCTCGGTAACTCTGCCGGCTGGGTAGACCTGGCTTAATTGTCCCTCGCTGCCAGGAGCTTTAAACCTGTGCTCCTCGTCTCGGTGGGCTGTGGTAGGGGCATTATTGGGTGTGGAATCGTTTGGGCTTTTTATCAGTTGCTTGCGCTGCTCAGTACAGAAGAGTTGGCAGGTCGGTGGACAGATGGGACTCTCTGATGCTTCAAGATTATAATTTGAACAGCAAGAATTGCTTTAGGGATTTTTGTCGAAACAATGGGTAAAATATTCCTTGCATAATTTACTGTCATATGTTCCAGGTCCTATACGTTAAGAAGGTGTAAGAAAACTATTTTTGGGCTGTGTTCTCAAAGTACAGCAGTGTAACACAGTAATTTTAAGTGACGACTCATTTGTGTTGATATTTTGCATAGTGAAAATAACATTTTAAACAAGGACAACAGCTGGAATTATAGCTAAAATGTGCAATGGAAAAGCTTCTTCCTTCTTGCTTAAACATGCTGTTAATGAAATAGCATTGAATATCAAGCAGTTAATGAAGCCAGTTATTGGGTTTCTTGGGAGGGTGTAGTGTTTTTTGTGGGTTTATTTGTTGTGTGTGTGTTTTTTGTTTTGTTTTGCCAACAGGTTAAGTAGAAGGTAGAAGTTACCTTTGTAACCATAACAAATTACATATATACAGCCTCTGCTGGGATTGTGTTCTTTCCTAGTAAACTTTGTTTTCCTTCTTATTAACAGTAGCTTCTAAGAGCATCCGTCACTAGGGAGCCCCCGCTGTGTTGCCTGCTGTCTAAGTCTTCCCTGCCCCAAAAGACTACTAAATAGTAGTTACTGTCTAATTAGTGAACTAGCTACAACCATTTTATTTTTTGTACATATTCAGGCAGCTATTCTACCCGAAAGTTAGCTTCTACATATTGATTAGCCGTATTAAAGTAAATAAAACATTCACTGGATGCTATCATCTTTCAGCATTCTGAAACAACAACAAAAAAACCCATATTCACAGCATTAAGACCACAAGAGAAATACTTATTTTGGATTTTTTAACTTAAGAATTGAAGGAACTGGTTTTCTTCACAGTAACTGAAGTAAGCAATGCCACTTGCCTTGACAAAGTAAAACCAAGATAAAACAGTGTGGGGTGAAAGGAAGTATAGCTGGATTTTTGAGAACACTTCAGTCAGTGAGACAAAGTGTGTTTCCAAGTAAATTCTGCAAGCCTCTGCTGTGCCTTGACAAATGAAAGAACTGAGTGGAAAGCATTGGCTGAAAATAGCTGTCGAAAAATAAAATCTACAAGAAGCAGTTTACATACAATATTTGCTTATTTAGTCCAATAATTAGTCCTCCCTACATTTGTTCTTCATATGGTGCTAGTTTGTGTGTTTGTGCATGGGAGAGGAGTGGTCTAATCTAATTCATGAGCCACCTGAGATGGGTCAGTGTGGTTTCAGGGGATGTGTCTTTACAACAAAATTTTGTTTCTATAGAAGTATTGGTACTTCTGTATCAATAACACTGCAGTTGTGATAGGATATTGATATCTCAGTCACATTTGTAGCTGGGTACTGTCCGTGACTAACAAGCAATGCAGCCTTTGAAACAAAAAGATTCCCCTAAAAGTAAGCTACAAGTAAATAACTGAGAATCTGCGGTACTGACAGTTCTAGATAAAAGTGCTTTGCTTATTGCTGAGTGTTTTTCACTGCTGTTTCTTAGAGCTACATGCTCCTTTTGATACTCTTTATACAGCCTGAACTTAAAAAAAGTCTTCTCTTTAAACAGATTCTGTACGAACAGCAAGTAACAAACTACTGGGAAACTTCAAGCTGCAATCAATTTTGGGCCCTGAAGTGGAGCAGCTGCAGCGAAACAGCCCATTTCTTGGATGGGAGATGTTTAAGGACTTGTATAGTTTAAATGACTATAATGAATATGTACCTCTGACAGATGACTTCAAAGAACTTGTTCATCAGGTAGAAGAAGCTGTTCAGAAGGACAGGGGAGGAACAGACATTGCAGACCCTGAGGGATCAAACAGTTATCTTTGGGCCAGGTATCCCAGAAGAAAACGGGAATCTCTGGGTTTGGCAGGAATGTGTTGCAAATGGGGATGTACAAAAGCTGAAATTAGCACTATATGCAGAGTTTAAAATCCTTTCTTCACTTGTGCACGAAATCAATGTTTGTTGCAGTGCTATGTGATTGAATACTCTATGGAGGAAGAAAACTTAGTGTATTTTATTTTGTCTGTATGTGCCAGTCAATACTGCTGGTTTTCTCAAAANTTTTTTACTAAGTCTTTTCATTTTAATGTTGAGCCTTTACATCTATATTACAAATGTGTCTTTGTAACACCTTAGGAAGAACTTCAGTGTTTCATTAAAGTGTAATTATACTGTGTGTTACTGAATTATTCTTTCTCTGTCAACAGAAAGAACACCCAGCAATGTTCTTGAAATGAGACTCATGGTACAAAGCTGTACAGAAAGGATATTTTGCCAGTCGAAATTCCACTCAACACTGACCTTGCTGATTATTTTGAACATGCGTTTTCCATTTCATTCTAATTGCAGGTCGTTTTATGCAATATGATCTTTGTAGAAACTTTACCACAATACAACTCTTGCAGCTTAAATATTTTTTCATGTTCACAGATGTGCTTAAATAGTGAGCGGGTGAAATATTAACATTTTAGTTATTCCTTCTTTACCTTCCCCACTTTTTTTCATAGGACAGCTAAGTGAGAGCATTGGATGTGCTTCAAATAACTTATTCTACAGACACTCAGACATCTTCATGTGTGTTCTTACAGTATGCGGGTCTACACTACTTCAGATGTATTTCAAATTTGCTAATTGCTACTGTATTTATAAAAAGCTAATTTAATCTTTGTAGTTTCTAAGCTTTATGTTTTCCTGGCTCTTTCTCTCAGCTGTAATAAGTTGTATTTCTAGCTATGTTATGATGACTTGAGGTTTTGGTTTGTTTTTTTTTTTTCTGACGTTGATCATGGTCATGGTAATTTAATGTAGCTTTGTAGCCATACTGACTCAGAGTCTACTTCCTAGTTTAGACAGCGGAGTCGCAACCTTTGGCTTCATTCTTCAGATCATCTTTTGAAAAGTGTTCTTTGATTGAAGTACTGCTTAGTGAAAATAGTGCATCACTTCTTTATGCCTCTTCCTAAGATATTATTGATATTCTAGCAATTAAACACCTGTCAGTACTTATTTTTTTTTAAACAATGTCAATTTTGTTAAGTCTGGGCAGAATGGGCATTTGCTATGAATGCTGTAATCTTCCAGCTGAAAAGCACCATCTCTTCTGTCGTTGTAACAATAATGTTTAGCAAGAAATGAGTTATCTTCACCACCATTGTTGTAGTGACTGTAAGATGCTTTTTGTTGCTGAGTGGAAAAGGTAACTATGTAAAGTTGTGCTACAGTTTTCTTTGCAACAGACTAACTAAACTTCTATAGCTTAGTTTGCAGTAACTTCACCCACAAGTAGTTTTGGGTTTGGAGACTCCTAGATTAGATAAGGATTTCCTAGAAGAATACAGTACAAGTTGAGGGGAAGTATCTCTTATTTTTGAGTAAGATCCAGGCCTTTGAGACTTCAGATTGCTCAGTAAGGTGAAGACTAAATGGTACACAGAATCCCTACGAAAAGGGAAAATGTGAAAATGCCATGCTTGATGAAACTGAAAATTAGCCTGTGTATGTTGTTTCTTCTGCTAGAAAACTTTCTGCAAAGCTTTTAAAAAGGAGTATTGGGGAAGGTGAATATGGTGTTTATCCTGCTTGCTTGCTCCTGTAGCACTGGTCTGTCCAGGTACACAGCTTGCAAGTATAGTGAGCAGGTGTTCTTATACCCGAATAACACAAAGATGTAGTTAAAATCTTACATTTGTGAGCTTAAGTCTTGAACAGAACAATCTGCAGTTTAACTTGCCAGGTTAGATGTAACTCATTGGTGAACTATAAATAGTTTAAGTTGAAATGTTCAAGATGAACTGTTTCACACTAAGACAGAACTATAAGTAGAAAAATTGGTCTTTATCTGATGTAAACAGGTGTTTTTCAGAGGTCAAGATATGTTAAGATACTGCTACATCAGTATGCATAACCCAGAGAAGTGGTGAAATCTGGGGTTTCATCTGGTTTCTTCACAGGCATTGTCATAGTCTGTAATGACTTTAAGATGTCACACATGATACAGATGCATAGCACAGACTGAAGTTCACAGAATGGTTGGGGTTGGGAGGGACCTTTGGAAATCATCTAATCCAACTCACCTACCAAAGCAGGTTCATCTAGAGCAGATTGCACAGGAATGTGTCCACATGAGTCTTGAATGTCTCCAGAGAAGGAGACTCCACACCTCTCTGGGCAGCCTCTGTCACCCCCGAAGTAACGAAGTTTCTCCTCATACTCAGATGGAAGCTCCTGTGTTTCAGTCTGTGCCTGTTGCCCCTCATTCTATTGTTGGGCCCTACTGAAAGGAGTCTGGTCCAACTCTCTTGACACCCACCCTTGAGATATTTATAAACATTGATGAGATCCCCTTCTCTTTGCCAGGCTGAACAGACCCAGCTCTTTCAGCTTCTCCTCACAAGAAAGGTGCTCCAGACCCCCAATCATCTTTGCAGCCTGCCACTAGACTCCAGTAATCCCTTATCCTTCCTAGACTGGGGAGCCCAGAACTGGACACAGCACTCCAGATGCAGCCTCACCAGGGCAGAGTAGAGGGGGAGGAGAACCTCCCTTGACCTGCTGGTCACACTTTTCTTACGGCACCCCAGGATACTGTTGGCCTTCTTGGCCACAAGGGCACATCGTGGATTCATGGCCAACCTGTTGTGGACCAGAACTCCCAAGTCCTTCTTTGCATTGCTGCTTTCCAGCAGGTGAAACCCCAACCTGTACTGGTGTCTGGGGTTATTCCTCTCCAGGTGCAGGACCCTACACCTGCCCTTGTTGAACTTTATCAGGTTCTTCTCTGCCCAGTCTTCCATCATGTCCAGGTCTCACTGAATGGCAGCACAGCCTTCTGATGTATCAACCACTCCTCTCAGTTGGGTATCATCAGCAAACTTGCTGAGGGTGCACTCAGCCTCTTCATCCAGGTTATTGATTGAGTAGGGCTGGGCCTAACTAACACTGGCCCCTGGGGAACCCCACTAACTACGGGCCTCCAACCAGACTTCGCGCCATTGATCACAACCCTCTGAGCTCCACCATCCAGCCAGTTCATGACCCATCTCACCGTGCATTCATCCAGCCCACACTTGCTGAGCTTGCCTACGAGGAGGTTGTGAGAGACATTGCCAAAAGCCTTGCTGAAGTCAAGGTAGACAATGTCCACTGCTCTTCCCTCGTCTTCCCAGCCAGTCATACCATCATAGAAGGCTGTCAGGTTGGTCAAACATGATTTTTCTTTGGTGAATGCATGCTGACTACTCCTGATAACCTTCTTTTCCTCCACATGCTTGGAGATAACGTCCAGAATGAGCTGTTCCATCACCTTTCCAGGGATGGAGGTGAGGCTGACTGGCCTGTGGTTTTCTGGTCCTCCTTCTAGCCCTTTTTGAATACTGGAGTGATAGTGGCTTTCCTCCAGTCCTCAGCCACCTCTCCTGTTCTTCGTGACCTTTCAAAGATGATGGAGAGTGGCTGTGCAATAACATCTGCCAACTCTCTTGGTGGGTGCATCCCATTGGGGCCCATGGGTTTGTGGATGTACAGTTTGTGTAAACGATCTCTAGCTTGTTCTTCTTCAACCAAAGGAGAGTCTTCCTTTTGCCAGACTTTCTCTCCAGTCTCTAGGGTCTGGGATACCTGAGGGTCAGTTTTAGCACTAAAGACAGAAGCAAAGATGGCATTCAGTAACTCTGCCTTCTCGATGTCATCCGTCACCAGGGCACCCTCCTCATTCAGCAGCAGACCTACATTTTCCCTAACTTTCCTTTTGCTGCTGACATGCTTGAAGAAGCCCTTCTTGTTGTCTTTGACATCCTTGGCCAGATTTACTTCCAAGTGGTGCTTGACCTTTTTCACCGCATCCCTGCATACTCTAACAGACACCTTATATTCCTCTCAGGTGGTCTGTCCCTTTTTCCACACTACATAGACATCCTTCTTCCACATGAGTTTTGACAGGAGCTCCTTATACATTCATGCTGGCCTCCTACTCACTTTACTTGATTTCTTCCTCATAGGGATGCATCGGTCTTGGGCTCGGAAAAAGCGATGGTTGAATATTAGCCAGCTCTCTTGGACCCATTTTCCTTCTTGAGCCCTAATCCATGGGATTCTTCCAAGCAGGACCTTGAAGAGGCCAAGGTTTTCCTTGCTGAAGTCCATGGTTTTAGTGCTATTTATTGCTCTGCTTCCTCCATTCAGGATCCTGGATTCCACCATCTCAAGGTTGCTGCAGCTGAGGCTACCCCTAACTGTGACATGTCCAACCAGTTCTTCTTGGTTTGTTAGTACAAGGTCCAGCAGCATGCCTCTCCTCATTGGCTCCTCCACCATCTATGTCAAAAAGTTGTCACCAATGATCTATAGGAACCTCCTGGACTGTACATGCCTAGCTGTGTTGCCCACCCAGCAGAAGTCAGGGTGATTGAAGTCTCCCATGAGAACCAGGGCATGTGATCATGACGCTACTTCCAGCTGTCTGTAGAAAGCCTCATCAACTTCCTCCTCCTGATCAGGTGGCCTGCAGTAAACACCCATAACAGTGTCCAACTTATTAACTTGTCCCTTAATTTTTACCCATAAGGATTCAACCCACTCATTGTCCCCCTAATAGGCAGAGTTTCAGGTATTCGAGTTGCTCTGTCAAAGTGCAACTCCTCCACCTTACTGGCCCTTGTGGGCCCTGCTGGCCCGTCTTTCCTGAAAAGCACATAACCCCCCATTCCAGTCATGTGAGCTGTCCCACAATAGCAATTGTCCCCACAATAGCAATTGTCTCCACAATAGCAATTGTCTCCACAATAGCAATGAGATCATGGCCCTGTGAACACTCATAGGTCTCTAATTCTTCCTGTTTATTCCCCATGCTACACACGTTGGTGTACAGACACTTCAGGGAAGCTCTCAAACATGTGGGTTCTCATGAGGGGTGCAGGAAGATCTACTGCAGCTGTGTGTACCTTTGAGGTGGTTGGCCCTCTGGATCTCATTCTGGGAGGCAGCTAAGGAATGCTTGTCACTGCTCTGATTGGTCTGGCATGTTCCCCAATTGGATGTGACTGCTTGAGCTTCACCACATTGGACCCCACCCCCCAAGCTCTTCAGTTTAGAGCTTGCTTCACTTTGCCCCTTTATGCTTGCTGTCTCGTCCCACAGCATATCACAGGCGAGCCCCATTACATCCCACTCCCCCATCATATCTAGTTTAAAGCCCTGTCAATAAGCCCTGCTAGCTTGTGTGCAAACCCCCTCTTCCCTTTATGTGTAAGGTGAACTCCATGTGATGCCAGCAAACCTGGTGTTGTGTAGGCCATCCTACTATCAAAAAAGCCAAAACTGTGATGGTGACACCAAACACAGAGCCATGTGTTAATAGAGCACACCCATCTGTTTCTTCTAATGTCACTGGCCATGACTGGAAGAAAAGAGGAGAAAATAACCTGATTCCCTCACCAACTGTCCCAAGGCCCTGAACTTTCTTTTAATTGCCCTTGGATTACAGATCACAACCTCATCCCCACCTACGTGAAAAACCACTAATAGGTGGTAGTTGAGGGCCATACCAGGCTAGGAAGTTTCCTGGCAACGTCCTTAACCTAGGCTCCAGGAAGGCAGCAGACCTCCATAAGAAGAGGGTCTTTCCAGCATATTGGACCCTCCATACCCCACAGAGGGAACCACCTACAACTATAACCCTCTTTTTCTTTCTTGTGGATGTGGTTGTAATACTGGTGGTAGGCCTTTCAGATCATGTGAGGACCTGTGGTGTAGATGGTCCTTTGTTTTCATCGGCCCTTGACTGGCTTTCCGCTTCCAGAGCCTCGTGCCTGTACAGAGGCACCTGGGAGGGTGGGGTGGGCAAGGGGATGTTTTGCCTGCTACCACGAGTGTAGTCCACTCTGTAGTTTTCATTCATCCCTTTTCCTTGACCTACTGTCTTCAGTCAGTCAGGGGGAGGGTAATGGACTGTCTTGGTTACTTGGTGGTAGCCTTTCATGTCTCAGGGAGGCCAGGGCTTGATCCCACCAGTCTGCTCCTTCCTCTGCCTCCCTGATACTTCACAACCTTTCTACCTCCTCTTCTAGCTCCACCACCAGGCTGAACAGGTCATCCACCCGCTCACACCTCACCCAGCTGTTCTCTCTCTTGCCATTCCATGCCAGTGAGAGACTCTGGCACTCCCTGTAGCCTGAGGTCTGGATGGCTGCATATTTCCTCAGCATCTCTGTCTGTGTTGCTGCCTTCTTCATGGCAGATGCAGGGGACTTACCTTTCTTCTGAATGGCTATCAGAGTTAGGCTCCTCCTGCAAGGTTGATAACCACTAACTGCACTTACCCCTTGAGCTGACAGAGCTTTCTTGCCCTTGATGCTCGCCCTTCCACTCGAGCTGCCACTCTAACTGCCTCAGCCCTGTTTGCTGGCCCTGTCCACTGTGCTCCCTAGGAGCTGTTTAAATGTCCTGGCAACAACACCTCCATGTCAGCCTCTCTCACGAGATCTGCCACTTCTTGGTGCAAATGCCAGAACCACAATTGCATTATGCATCACTTGGTTGTTTATTATTATTATTATTAGTAGTAGTATTAATATTATTAATATTATTATTATTATCAACAACTCTCCCTGTCCTATTAAGCTGTCTTTTAACTGACAAGTTTGTTTACCTTTTTTTTTTTTCCTGATTCTCTCCCCCATCCCACTGGGGGAGAAGTGAGTTGTGTGTGGTGTTTAGCTGCCTGATGGGTTAAACCACGATATACACCTTATCAGATTTCCTACATTACCAACATTTGTCGTAAGTCTGTCTTGGATCTCTTCCACTCTCATTGAGTGCTGCATGAGAGAGAGAAGCGCGTGTGAATGTGTATCTCAATCAGAAGTCTCAGAAACAGAATAGGTTTCTGAAGAAGGCATTCTCTTCTGCATTGTTCCAGTTGTCCAGCAACCAGACAGACCTCACTTGTCAGATGTGAGTCTAATTTTGTTCAATTTTTAACCTTAGTTTAGCTTTTGAAGGCTCATCCACCTGAGAAGCATTCTCAGCTTTGCTTATGGAAACTTAGATGACTTCCAGCCTGGCACCAACAAGTGTATAGATACACCTTCCTGTCAGTCCCCTCAGCTGTTTGTCTGCATTGCCTTTTAGAGATGCACAGTGCAGATATCTTCAAAGAGAGGACTTTTTATTCACTGGAACCTCATCCTTTGAAGTCCACATATCCCCTTTCCAAGGATTTTTAGACTATCCTGCAATTCTTGGGAATGTTTCCAAATTGTACATGAGGAAGCACACCTTTCAATTTTTTGCTGTCCCACTCACACCCTTGTCAAACTCTCAGTAATTACAGCTTTGTCAATCCACCCTCAAGCACATACAAGCTTTTCCTCTTACTGTATTTCCAGGCTTGTCCAAAACTTTACTCAGGCAACAGCATTCATCTCAGAATTTGTCAGTGAGGTGGGTTTGAGTTTGCATAGGGTCCCAGGCCACACGGAAATGCCATGTTGGAAACTAAAGATCATTATCAAACAGGAGAGAGTCTCTTAAAAAATAGACCTCAGCGATGATCAGAGATGTGTACCTGTTCTAAATTCAGGCCTCGTTAAATCACAGTGACTTGACCTGCCCATGGTATAATCCATGGTATAATCCATGCATGGAAGTGTGTGCACATGAACTTTCAGTGATATTTGTAACTTGGCTTAACTATTCTCTCTTTTCAGACCTGCAGGATCCAATATTCTCCTTTTTTTTTTTTTTTTTTTTTTTTTTTTAATTTTTTTTTTTTATNCCTAAATTTAGCTGTAAACTTACATTGCAGCTAAACTAAACTAGTTGACCTGAATAGGTGATTTGGGGGATCCAAAAAATCCCCATGACACAGTCCCCTACTATGTACGAAGAGGTCATCAAGGAGCCAGGCTTTTCACAGCAGTATACGGCGAGGGGATTTGAGACAGTTGTGATGGATTGAAACACCGGAGACTCAGGTGTGAGATAAGAGGAAGTCTTTTGCCCAGGAGGACAACCTAGCAGTGGGACCAGGATGCAGAGAGGTGGTGTCACCTCAAGCCTTGGGGAGTGTCCAAGCCCCAGCTGCGTGATGCCTTGAGGAGCCTGGTGTGACCACAGCTGAGCCTGTGGCAGGGTATGGGACAGGAGCCCTGCTGAGGTCCCACCAACCTGCATTCCCCTGGGATTTCCCCTGCAGCTGGGACTGGCTGCAGAAAGGCTGAGAACCAAGGAGTCACATCCAAGACAGCAATCAGTATAAAGACTTAGATGTGGAAGGAAGTATTTTCTTGATGTGGTATTGAGAGAGGTAAGCAGGAACATCTTAATTTGTTACGTACAAATATACATTCGTTGTATGCTATTGTTTGTTATATACTAATAGATAACTAGCACATATGTATATACACACTATAATTAGTTTATTACATAGTAATGCAAGAGGATAGGAAACAGAAAAGTCTAGATACCTTAAATCATATTCAAAATGATGTCTTAATTGGTGTGATACAGATTTGGTTCATGCAGACAAGTATGGTCTGTTCAGGAAAGATAGCTAAGACTGAACGGCTGTTTCAAGGGTATGCATGCTTATTCTTTAGCGCAGAAGGGATATCAGAAGCTAGAGTGACTAAACATTTCTGAGTAAAAGCAATATTTCTGTCATGTGAGGGGCTACAGAGGGCTGTAAATAATGGAGATGAGTCTTCCCATGGGTGACCGAAGGACTTATCAAAAGCATTAAAACTTCATACTAATGGGAAATTTTATCGTTTTGATGAGAAAGCAACACAGAGGGACACAGACTACCCAGAAAATTCTGGAAAGATGTCGAAGCACTCTGCAGAAGATGAATAAAATAAAGAAAGGAGCATTAAAACAAATCATGACATAGGAAAGAAAGAAAAAAAAAATAGTGTCTAATGCCTCCCTTGATGCTCCTGTGTTTACTGAAATTACCAAGTGCAATCAACAAGCACAACTACACCAGTGACCTAGGGCTGAGAATTGAGACTAGGCTAGTGTTGCGAATGAACAGAATGTACCTCACTCAAAAGAGAGAAGCAGGAATGTGTTTTATTGAGCTAAAATAGTAATTTGACAGGGTTCAAATAAATCCGACGGAACAAGGTTCAATAAGTTTGATGG
>VWYH01008984.1:0-29078 GCA_013399365.1 Pampusana beccarii
GTACTGGGACCAGTACTGTTAAACATCTTCATAAATGATGTAGACAGTGGGACTGAGTGTATCCTCAGTAAATTTGCAGATTACACCATGCTAAGTGGTGCAGTTGACATGTCTGAGGGACAGGATGCAATCTAGAGGGACCTAGACAGCATCCAGAGGGACCTGGACAAACTCAAGAAGTGGGCCCATGTGATCCTCATGAGGTTCAACAAGGCCAAGTGCAAGGTCCTGCACCTGGGCTGGGGCAACCCCCAGTACCAACACAGGTTGGGTGATGAAGGGATTAAGAGCAGCCCTGTGGAGAAGGACTTGGGGATACTGGTGGATGAAAGATTGGACATAAGCCAGCAATGTGCACTTACAGCCCAGAAGGCAAATTCTGTCTTGCACTACATCAAAAGCAGCGTGGCCAGCAGGTCGAGGGAGGTGATTCTGCCCCTCTGCTCCACTCTGGTGAGACCCCACCTGGAGTCCTGTGTCCGGCTCTGCAGCCTTCAGCACAGGAAAGACATGGACCTGTCGGAGAGGGGCCAGAGGAGGCCACAAAAATTAGCAGGGGATAGAACACCTCTACTATGAGGACAGGCTGAGAGAGTCGGGGATATTCAGAAGAGAAGGTTCTGGGGAGACCTTGTTGTGGCCTTTTAGTACTTAAGAGGGGGCTATAAGAAAGATGGGGACAGACTTTTTAACAAGACCTGTTNGGAACAGGTTGCCCAGAGAGGTGGTAGATGCCCCATCCCTGGAGACATTCAAGGCCAGGCTGGACGGGGCTCTGAGCAACCTGATCTAGTTGAAGATGTCCCTGCTCATTGCAGGGGGGTTGGATTAGGTGACCTTTAAAGGTCCCTTCCAACCCAAACTATTCTATGATTCTATGATCCCCTGTCAGACACAGCACAGTCAAGCAGGATACAGTCTTTAAGAGCTTATAACCGCAGACCTGTTAAATCTGTGAGATAATTTAGTTGTATCAAATGTGGGAGGAAGCTTGTTTATGGAGTGGATTCCTTCAGTGGTGACGCTAACTCTCCATTTTTTTTTATGCTCTCTCTCCAATTTGGCTCTCCATTTTCATGAAAGTCCTACAAACATAGAAGTTTAAGATGCCCATTCCTTATCAAATATGACCAGGGGAGGGACAGAGAGTCATCATGCTCACATAGGCTTCATTTACTTAGGAAACTGGCCTAAACACTATAAACACCCAATTAAACATGGAAATGAGAAACTGATATTCAGTCGTTCTTTGGACTTTGCAAAATGTTTGGCAAACAGCGACCAGCTAGGGTGAACAAACACAGTAACTAAGGAGGAGAGGAGAGGAGAGGAGAGGAGAGGAGAGGAGAGGAGAGGAGAGGAGAGGAGAGGAGAGGACACCTAATTTAAAGTGTCTGTTGAAGTGCCCATGCCCACTAAGGCCTGTTCACAGCAGGTGAGCCCACCCCACAGCCACACCGTAACCTCATGGTCGAAGTGGCCTCTAAGGCAGAGTAATACTATGCACCAGCAGAGGCTGGGAGACAGTGGGCTAAGGAGCAGCTCAGCAGAAAAGATCCTGGGGATCCTGGCACACATGCCCGTGGTGCACCCTTGTAGCAGTTAATACTAACAGCACACTGGGTGACACAAAGAACAGCATAAGTCTATGGGTGGAGCGGAGTGATAATTTGCTTCTGTATAGCACAGACGAAGTTGTATTTGGCACACTGTGTTCATTTTGGGCTCCGCAGCACAAGAGTGGTGTGAACAAACCCAGTGGAGGACCACTGAATAAGGGACTGGAACATTGATACTGAGGAATCTGGATTTGTTTAGTCTGGAAAAGAGAACAGCAAAAGAAGGCAAGGTTTTTAGCCTGGTCCCCTAAGTAAATGAAGCCTATCTGGGCATGTTGCTGGTCAGCCCCTCTCCCCATCAGATTTGACAAGGAATGCTATCCAACAGATGCTACTGCCCAAAAGGGTGGTTATAAAGAGGGTAGAGTCAGACCCCTCCTAGGACAAGACACAATGGGCGTAACTTGCAACAGAGGCAATTCAGGGTATAATCTGGACAAAAATACTTCCTCCAAAACATGGTTCAGCACTGGCTCAAGTGCCCAGGGAGGCTGGGGGCTCTCCGCCCATGAAAATGTCCAGCAGTTGCCATGGCAATGTCCTGAGTAACCTGGTCGACCTTTGGAGTCCTGCTTGTGAGCAGGAGTTGGGACCAAAGATCTTCAGAGATCTGTTTTCATACAAACCTTTGTGTTTGTCCCTCTAGCTAAGTTTGGGAAATATGGCCCACCTGAATGACAGGTAGCAGGAAAATGGTAACATAAACAAGGGGAAGAGCACCACATCCACTGCACCCGAAGCTTTTGCTGAGGAGAACTTGGGGTGCAACCACGGATGTCTGCATGAAGGGACACATGTAGGAGAAAGTCCTCCAATGTGGAGGCTGTGTAAGCAAAGCCGACTGATGACTACAAAGAGTTGGGTGCCACAGAGACAGGGCAAGGGGCAGGTGTTGCCGTAGTGCCTGTTGCAGGAAGTGGGTGCCTCAGGGCCACAAGAACCAAGCACTGAGAGCCTGTCCTCCAGGAGCCAGCGGGGTGGCAGGACCCAGAAGCACTGGGGGGACCACTAGCATGCCTTGTCCCCTGCCAGCGAAGCAGCGCCCCAGGCCCTGTCCCGGACCCAGCCCTTGCCCCGCTGGCACGACCGCTAGCAGCTCGCACAACCGTTGGCCGCCTGCCACGATCCCCAAGCGCCCCGTGTCCGCGAATAACCCCTACCCCGCCCCGTCCGCTACCCCTCCCTGCCCGGCTCTCTCGTGTCCCGCTACAGCCAATGGGAAGGCGGGCTCCGCCTCGCCTTCCTGGCCACGCCCTCCACCTCCCGCGCCGAGCCCCGCCCTCGGAAGCGCTTTCTCCAATCATTGGCCAGAGAGGACAGCCCCCCGCGGCACCGCCCACTCGCGGGGTAACCTTTGCCTTAGTGAGCGCAGGGCCCTGCCCCGCTGCCACCGACTGTCCAATCGGAGGCGCCACGGGGGCGTGGCCGGATCGGCGCAGCCAATGGGCGCGGAGGGGGCCGCGAGCGGTGCGGGGGTCGTGGTGGCTGGTGCCGCTGCCGGGTTCGAGGAGCAACCGGCCGGCGGGGCGGCCGGTGGAGAAGATGGCGGTG
The DNA here is from genome assembly GCA_013399365.1 of Pampusana beccarii. NCBI lineage: Eukaryota > Metazoa > Chordata > Aves > Columbiformes > Columbidae > Pampusana > Pampusana beccarii. Next base: position 3,171 of record VWYH01008984.1, read on the forward strand.
GCGGGGTCCGGCTGGGGCCTGGCCCAGGTAGCCGAGGCCCTGGGCTCGTCGGAGCAGGCGCTGCGCCTCATCGTGTCCATCCTGATGGGTGAGGGAGAGCAGAGGGCGCGGCGCTTGGGGGTGACGGGTCTGGCACCCCAGGAAGGGAGCCCCGCCCGCCGTGGGGCCGGGCGACCCCGCCGCTCCGCTGCCGTGCCACGCTGCGCGGAGGCCGTCACCGGGCAGCGCCACGAAGCGCCTTCCAGGCGCGAAGCCGCACCTGTGTCAGCGGGGCTGTGCCAGGCCACGTGTGCCCGCGGAGCCGGCGGGCGAGCCCCCCGCCGCGACCGGCCCCGCCCCGCCACGGCCCGGCCTGGCCCGGCCGGTGGAGGGTGGTGTGTGTGCGGCTTATGGCGCGGCGGGGAGTTCGGAACGTGCCTCGCAGTAGCTATGGGGGTGGGAGCCCGGGGCGACCCTCCGGCTCTCCTGGGGGAGAGGGGAAACCTACTTTGAACGGGGCGGGCGAGCCGGTGGGTGTCCCCGCAGGGAGGTGGGGTTGCGGTCCTGGCAGACTGCCTGTCAAAGGGGTGCACGGAGGAGAGCCTGGGTTTTGAGACCTGCAGAGCCAGTCACCGTGCTGCTACGGCGCGGTGTTGGTACTCAGCTTGCTGCGAAATGAGTCCGGTTTGGGTCAAGTGTCTTGAGCACTGTTTGAGGCGTAAGAACTTTGTTTGCAATTGTTCTGCTGTCTTTGTGCAAGTGGCAGGTGCTGCATATGCATCAAATTCCCCATGAGCATGTGTCTGGAGGGGTGTACACTCAGGAATCTCCACAACCCCCCTGAGATGTTGCCCTTTCAGGCTGCAGGGATCTTGCTGCCAAGAGACATTATTAATGTCGGCAGCAGTCATGGAACTATGCGGGAGTGGCGTGTCATCACAGAGACTGTCAGGTAGGGTGAGCAAAGCCTGCAAGCTAAGTGGCCAGAAGAACTGGGATGTTGTCCTGTGCTCCACCTGCAATGAGAAGCGTGTTGCAAAACACATGCTGCTTATGTTTATCTAAACATAAAATAGTTAAGTCACATGTAAAATGGTTAAGGTAAAGCTGTTGTTACGATGTGGGCTAGCAACTGAGTGGCACATTATAGTTCCCAGAACATTAATTAAAATGTATGTCTACGTGTTGTCTACATATGTCTCTGCAGGTGCCCAAAGAAACTTTGGGTTTTGAAAGCTTTTGATGGTGAACTCACCTAGCAGAAAGGAAATATAAGCCGTTCTCTGAACCTAAAAGTATATTTGAAGGGATACAGCTGCTACTGTGTGATCTGTCGAAGTTCCTCTGGCTAACCAAAAGTATAATTTTTTAAAAGGGTTGCAAGAAAAGTTGTGTCACTTCATAACTGTGGTCTGGAGCAGACTTATTTCTGATGATTTAGTCTACAATATGTGAGATCAAACTGAACCAAACATTCTTAACGTCTCATGTAGATATAAGGGATTGAACTGACTATCATTTTGAACTTAATTTAGGAGTCAGTTAAACCAAATTTCTTCTATAACGAAAAAAGTAATAGGAGACATACAGGACATGCACATAAGTCAACGTGAATTAGTCTTGCAGCTCTTTACAGCTGAACAGGAAAAGTCCTGCTTTCCTTTCTCCCACATCTGTCTCTGGTACTTTAATTACAATCTGATTGAATTTACTTGCCTGGTAGAAACCTAAACCAGAAAAAGCAGATGGTTTACTACCAGGCTAGTCAACTCAGTGAACCAAGGGACTAGTCTAACAAGTACTGATGCAGAAAAGATATTAGAAAGTGTGTGTGGAGGCAGACACACACAGTAGACTGCTGCGTTTGCAGAATGCACTTTGAACATACTGTCAGAGTTCCTTCTCACTAGCAATAAGCTAGAACATGACACTGGAAGGCTCTTTCCTGCTTGGTGTCCTATGGGTAGGCAAAACCACTTATTGCTTTGAAATGAACCACAAATAATTATCATTTTAGTAAGAAGAGATGCCCACTGCAGTCAATAGATTCATAAAGTCTGAGATTTGTGTGTGCCGTTACAAACATTCCATGTACAGCGTTGACACTAAGCCACTGAGATGGCACAGTGTCTTTTCCTGATGTCGGCCTCTGTCTGTTTTGCATAAAGTCTTAATGGGTCTTTATAATTTGTATTAAAAGTCTGTGTGTCAGGTACTAGGAACCCACTCCCACCTCTTTTCCTCACATACCTGAAGTGTAGTGTACCAAACCAGGAGACTAGAGTTGCATATTCCCCTGTCCTTTCTTCCTAGCTCAGTATCTCTTAATTATGTGCAACTGAAGGCATAACTTCAGATGGAAGGCTTAGAGGCATGCACAACAGCCTTGCCTGTAGTTTGGTTCTCTTGCAGGTCATGTAGATGGAACCATTAAGGCATAGGGGATTGACTTCAGCTTTCCTGTTTAATGGATGGGTGGTAAAGCATTATACCATTACGTGAAAAGGGTGCCAAGCACCACTCGAGAGCAACATGAGAGGAGAGTGAGAAGAGTTCCTTAACCCAGCACTAACATGAAAAGAAATGTTAGTGTAGTTGCAGCTTAGCTTACAATCCTTTTAATGTGACTGGAAGCCTTAAGCCTGTTGTTAATGCAACTAGCGCTGATGAACACTTCATATGATGGCATGGGCTACAGATGAAAGGCCTTTCTAAAAGCTGGAAATGGCATTAGGACAGGCAAGGCATTACTTTTCCTTCACTTCCTCCAGTTCGGGTGTTTGCATAGAATTGGGGAAAAAATAGGTTTTTTTGGCTGTAGCTGATACTGCTGAATTATTGGAAGACAAGACTGTGAGGACAAGACTGTACTCTCTTCCAAAGATGGATTAAAAAGTTGTTGCTTATTTTTCCCTCTGTGATGCAGTTTGCCATCTACACGGTGCAGTTCTACTGCGACAACTGTTTCTAGGGTTTCACTGTTCAGCAGATCACCAGAAAATGGTATAAATAGCCTTCTGCAAAAGAGGAGGAATTGCAAAGGACTTTGCAACTTCTTACGTTAATTTCCACAGGAAGCTGAATTATTGTTGAAAAAATAAGTCCGAATGGACTCTTGATTCAGAATGAGTGTTTTCACTTAGTCATGATATGAAATAACCAAAAGAAGTAATTTAAAAGTACAAACATTCTGCTACTACTGAAAAAAAAAGTAAATACAGGGCAGAATGAGAGAAGGAGGAAGTTGGAAAGAAGAGCAACCAAGAACAAAAGTTGATAAGTCCTAAAGGGCACCACGCTTTCTCAGTGAACAAATGAAGTTTGTAACAGCACACTGCTGAGTACATTATGGGGACTTCAGTCACAGCTTTGTATTTAAATCAGAGACATCCTGCAATTTTGAAGCAAAGAATACAACTAGAATAGAGTCCATTACTCAGATTGTACGAGATTAAAAACTTACTTCATACTTCCCATATGTGAAAATTTGCATAAAAGACCTTTGAAGAAGTTGGGCTGCAATTTGTCAATGTTATCAACAGCAGTAGTACTCCAAGTATGGTTCTGGACCCCAGCATTTAAAAAGTGGTGGTATGTGTAATACACTAATATCTGATAGTCATATGCAAATGTCTTTTCAGAGAGGTACTCTAACTTGTGTTCTTCAGTAGGTCCAGGGCCCAGTGTTCCCCCAGGAGAAACTGTCTGTAGGTCAGCATGGAAGACTCTAGTGGTCTTAGCTGCGTGCCTGCAGAGTTACTTCCAGGTTGCTGGAGTAGGTGATCTGAACCAATGGCTGTTCTATCTTCTCAGCGGAGAAAGAGAGGGAGCCTCTCTGGTGGTGCAAAGGAGAGAAAAGGGTTTCTGTGCTGCTGTGCTTGTCCTCCCGTGAGAGGAGACAGGTTCCTTCCTGCTGTCACTGCTCAAAGTATAAGTCAGGATACAGGAGGCCTTGTGGCACTGTGTATTTAAGGCTTCAGGTTGATGTTATTTCTTTCATGGCTGTATGATCCCAAAGAATTAAAGATATTTATCTGGCCATACCATTACACAGCAAGCTACCTGGGATGTTCTACTGCATAATATGGAGAGGGGGGCAACGTAGTGTTTACAGCCCTGAACCAGAACTGACCCTGCTGATCCACCCAGATCTGCCAGGAAAAGCCCTGGTGCCCTCATGTACAGACATAGCAGTGAGCTGCAGAAAATAACATGTTCCTGCTGAGTAGGTGCTAGAGACCAGCTGCTTTGCTTGCAGGTGGTCTTATCGCCTCCTACCTCTCACTATTTTTTTTTAACATCCTCTGCTTATTCCTGCTCTAAGCATCCTGAAGATTTTTAGGCTCAATGAAATTTTCCCTATGGTCATCCATAGCTGATGACTTACCCAAATGAAGCGCCCAGCTGGTCAGCCAAGCAAGAACCTTACTGAAGGGGAGGCAAACAACTAGTTCTAATGGGTAAGAGATGTGAGAAGTTGTAAGAGGCAGCACCATCGTGTCAGAGGTGCTAAAACCAGCCCTGTCACAGAGCACTCATGCTACCTTGTTTAAACTTTTCGTATCAAATATGTGTTATTCTAATATTTTTTTTTTTTAAAAGAACTGTGTAATGCCGTACATGAACTGTGTCTACATTAGCAAGTAAAATGGTACAGTAGAAGCAGAGCTGTAGAGCAGAATTGTTTGCGTGCTGTACCTGATGGGTTTGGGGCATTTACTTCAGTCACGTGGACTGAGCACCCACTGGAGTGCATTTTCAGTTCAGTTTCATCTGAAAAGAGTCCAGTTCACATGTTTTAAGATAGTTCTGCTGTGCAAAATAAAGCACCCTCAAGTGGACTTTAGAAGTATACTCCTGAGCTGAATTAAAATACTCATGTGTATGTACCAAATACGAAACAAGGTGTGGGACTTTTGCAGTACTGTAGACAGAAAAAAATAGCTTTGAAGTCAAAATATTAGGTAACGTCTTTTTCCTGTTGTCCTCTTCCTTTTAGTTTTAGCATTCTTACGAGAAAACTCAGACAATTGATCTGCTAGATGTTAACATAGGTGGAGTTAACTGAGCAGCAAAAGGGAGAAGAGGAAAAGAGTCTGATCTGCTCTCTTGAAGATGAAACAGAGCTAACGCACGTAAACGGGGAAATAAAGGGAGCAGAGATGAAAAGAATGTTTCTGGTGTTCTTATTTGCAGCTTTATCTCTGGAAAAAGACAGACATCTTAATCACCCGTTCCAGAAGATGGCAAACTTGACATTGCTATTTTTGCTTGGAATTAGTAGAACTTTGCTCCTGCCTAATTCAGCCTCTTGATCGTTTGCTTCTTTTGCTCAGATTCTTGTGTCTGTGGACAACCTGGATGTTGTGCAGTGGTCCATTACTCCCAAATGGCTGTGACGAAGAAGCTGACCTTGTCCTTTCTTTCCAGCGCTGGGGTTCTCTTAACAAGAGATCATCCTCTTGTTCCTGTGAAGTTAAAATAAAAAAAAAAGGAGGGATTTGTCATCAGCAGCATGTGTTGGATAATTTGCCCCTTTTATGTCAATCGATATTTCTCTTCTATAGAAAATCTATCTAGAGGCAAAATTCAACTCTGTAGACTGCTTTTCAACTGTGGGGTGCACAGAGGAAGAGAAGTACTTCGGATCAAGGGGTCGCCTGCTTTCTCCAGGAGTATTACAGCTGGTTTCCTGCCTGGGTCTGCTCTGTCTGGAGGAGCTGGGCAGACTGGGAGCTGCTGGGCCAGGTCCCTCAGCAAGAGAGGAGCAGGGACTCCACTCCTGTTGTTTCTGAATGGCAAAAGCAAAGCGACGCAACATCCTGATGCTAACATATCCAAATGTGACAGAAACGTGGCTGGGAGGCAACAATAACTTCCAAAACTGCTCTCCTGCTTTTGCTGTGCTAATTCAGGCTGCTTTGAGAACACCATAGTGGGGTGGGAGTACTGCTGTTGTTATCGGTAGGAGTAGCTCATTATTTAATACATCGTGAGTGTTCGGAAGTGCACAGGACAGGCCACAGCAGAATGCCTGTTGATATTCAGTATCCACTGCCATTTGAGGGTTAACATTTATATCTGCAGCGTGGAACTGGACAGGTTGTAAAACAGAGAAAATTATCTCCTGTGCAGCAAAACTGTAACTAAATTGCAGTCCAGAGCATTCACAAGTTGCTCTGGATATCAGAAGACTTTAGGTGGATGTTGTGACTTTTGAACTGGAACAGCATCCGTGCAGTGCAAGTCCAGGATTTAAATTTGTGGCTTTCTAAAAAAATATATGCTGTCTGTATTAGTAACTATTTGCAAGGCATCATAATTCTTTTTCCTTCAGAGCAGCACTACCCAAACCATAATATGATCTCCTGTATAGAGCTAAAAAGTACACCTGACAAGTGAGACAGGTCTTTGAAAGAATAGGAACACTAGTGGGAGAAAATAGATAAAATCTCTGGCTTTTGGAAATGTGAGGTGCTTTATAGTATTCAGTCATAATTTAATTCTATCTACAGGAATGGCTAGAGCAAAAAACCCAGATTTTTTTTCCAGTGAAAATTGGATGTTTTGCAAGATTGTACTGATTTTTTGAGAAAGTAGGAAGCCCTTGAAAATGTAGTTTTAAAAACATATGTGTTGAGGAACAGGAATAAATTGTGTTTTACCTGTATTTCTGATCTAATTTCTCTCCCTCTCGCTTGAAAGGGGGAAACATTTTTCCATAGTAAACCTCAGTATTTTAACTTTTGATCTAAAATAATGGTAACACTTTATAATTTTGTTGTCACTTTCCCTTTTGTAAAGCCAGTTGTTAATACGTTTATCAAACTTCAGCAGGAAAATTGGCACATGAAAAAAGAATCCCTGTCTGTGTGTTTCTGAGTAGAAGGCTGGAAGACAATACTACTTTAAAAAAAAAGTCATATTAATTGCTCTAATTCTTTTAGTTACTCCTGTATCCTCAGAGAGCCCATGTGATGAACTTTCTTTGCCAATTCCCTCTTTCTCCTTCAGCTGGTGTTCAGGGAAGCAATGGGGGAGATGGGACGGAAGTGCATGTCAGCTAAGGAAAAGAAGGCTGTGTAGCAGGCATGGGGAGCAGGAGCAGAAGGGGTGGGTGAGGGTAAGGTGTTTGGTAAGGGAACTTGGAATTTGCAGGAGGGAAGGACAAGCTGGATGGGCAGGAGTGAGGTTGCCAGGCTCTGCCGGCAAAGGGCCATGGTATGTGGGTCTGGCTGGCCGCTGAAACCAAGACAGCAGCCTGTGGTGTGGAAACCGGCACAGGATACAAAGAGGGGAAGGAACAGGAAGGTGGAAGCAGGGAAAACCGAAAGAGGGATGGCAAGAGGCTGAGGCAGTGGGAGCAGCAGCTGGGTTTTCAGAAGCAGCAGGTACACGTCTGGGCACAGCAGAGCATGCTGCCGTGTGAGATCTGGGGGGTGGCCCAAAAGCCCCAGCTCTAGGACCCCCTCCCAAGGGGCTTGGGGGGACGGAGAGGACCTGAAAATGGTTCCAGTCACACCTCAGCCTGTTAGCACTGGTAGACTGCAAGAAGTGTATTTTACATAGCATGACAGAGTTTCTCATTTCCTCGCACAGTAGTGACTAGATTTGGCCTTGGTTATTGGAAACCTTCCATCCATCAGACACTTCTTGGCAAAATGTGCATTTCATCATCTTTTATTTCTTCTTCATATAAAACATGACTACCTACTGCTACTATTACTCCATTAGTGCAAGTAGCAGAGGTCTACCCACTGCTACAGATTTCAGCTAGGCTAATAAGCTGTGTGGATGCCACTATTGTGGTATGTGATGAATTTACATTTTTGGGTTTTTGGTAGAGATTTTTTTGGTTTGGTTTGGTTTTTTTAGTCAGGATAAAAGAACGCAAGCTTGCAAAGTAAAGCAGAAAGTTATTAAATGCCAGAATTAAAGTTGCTTCTGTTATCCCAATTCAGTTTGTTGTGCACATGCCTTTAGAAATTATTAACGTGAACAGACTTCACATACTCATGAGATGGGCAACACTCCCCGTGTCAATATGTATTAAAACATAATATATTTATTGTCTAATATGTGGCAATGTTTATTGCATGCTACCTGAACCTCACCTGGATGACAGAATTTAATTTACTCGTGGATTTCTGTATGGCACTTCTCAGTGTACTACCAGAGTGCTTCACAAATGTTTGCTTCTCACTAGAGCCACAGATGAATAATCTGGAGGCGTTCCTGAATTAGACTAGGAGCTAACACACAGAAAATGCAGGGAAAAAAATTCCTCTACTTGTTTTAGCTGCTCCATATGAAATGCTTCTGACTTTGATTTTTTAAAAAAATACTACATGTATAGACCCAGTAGATTTTAGTTACAGCTTTGTGTGCTCGGTAGTTCACAAATTGGTTGCAAATATGAAGTTAGAGAGTTAGAAAATAAAGAGTATACTACTAGAGGTCACTCAGGGAACTCTTGGATTAAAGCTGGTCAGCATCATGTAAGAACTCACTGAGGTGAGAGTGGGGATTGAATTTTTTAGGACAGTGTAATGGTATTGACAATGAAAGTCCTCTCCCCTTTTTTTTATTAATCTAGTTTCTTACTCCATTCACTGCATTTATCACAGAATTTGGAAATTAATCAGAGACTGAAGTCTGATTCATGTATTTCAGCATTATCCATCTGATGTATTGAATGAGGTCAGAAACTGCAATCCTGGAATTTCTTGCACTTCAATGTCAACTTGGAAATAATTATGTTCCTGCTGAAGTATTCTGTGTAGTATACAGAATAATTCATCTGGCGTCTATCTCCCAAGATGGAAATAGAATATTGGGAATGTACACTGTGACTTGTGTTGATGATGTATCTATGTAAAGTACAGGTTCCTAACAACATGTTCAAGAGAGCTATAACCTGGACCGTTATAAGTACTTATCTACACTAATTTGCAACTCTTTCATGTTTTGTTTTTTTTTTTCTCCTCTACTCAGGATATCCTTTTGCCTTGTTCCAGCGCTATTTCCTCTTCCAAAAGGAGGCCTACCTCATTCATGTCTACAATGTGTTCACAGGACTCTCAATTGCTTACTTCAATTTTGGTAAGATGAGTTTGGGAAGAGAAAGCTGCCTGGCCCAGGGTCTGCTGTGGTTTGAGAGGATCTGTAGCAGGAAAAATGTCATTTCTACTTCATCTCTCTCTTTTTCCTGTTCCACAGGGATGCAGTTCTGTCATTCACTGCTATGCGTCCTAATCCAGTTCCTCATACTGAGACTAATGGGTCGCACAATCACTGCCGTCTTCACCACGTTCTTCTTCCAGATGGTAAAACTCCCATTCTTACTGCATCTGTTTGTAGAAAGGGAGCCCCTTGTTCAGTTTTGCACTTCCCAATAGCAACTCTGGGTGGAAATGTGGAGACAGATCAAAACCAGCCAGAGGAATTAGTTTGAATAACTCAAACAATCGTTTATTTCAGACGTACCTTATGGCTGGATATTACTTCACAGCCACAGAGCATTATGACATCAAGTGGACAATGCCACATTGTGTCTTGACACTCAAGTTGATTGGTGAGTGACACCTCCCTCCTATCTCTTGCACTCTGCAAGCTGCGCCTCAGTGAAGAGAGGACTGCTTGTTCAACCAAACCAGCCCATCCCAGGGCTTCAAATAATTGTTTCACACCTCTAGGTCTGGCCATCAATTACTATGATGGAGGAAAAGATCCGGTGAGTAAGACACCGTTTCTCCTTCATTCCTCCCTCCCTCTTCCATGCCATTCCAGTGAGCTAGAAGTCAGAAAATCAAGTTCAAAGGATGTGAGTTAGCAAGCTGCATTTATTGTTTGGTAAAAGCCATAGCTGAAAGGGGAGCCTCGGTGAGTGTTTTCTGAGGGCCCTGAATTCTGGAGTGGAAAGAAATAATTTTGAACAGAGATTAGAGATGGACAAAAAAATATTTGGAACAGTGATTAGAGATGGACAAAAGTTGTTTCAATCGTGTCAGAATATTATTCTGCCCCCTTACAAGTTGCCCACCATCTCCTTCCCACAAATCTGTTGCTTTAGGTTGCTGATCCTCAATGCTCTGTGTCTTGTGGGTAGTGTATCTTTAACTTGCAGACCATCAGTACTAGATCTCAGTTCCCATCTTCCTTTCCATTGTTTAGTCTTACCCAATTTGTTAGGGCTCTGTTTTTAGAGCAGATGAAACAGTGACAGAAGTTGCACAGCACATCCTACTTCAAGTATCTCCATTCCCTGTCTCCTGTTTGGGGCCTAACCAAGTCTTGAGCATCTACGGAATCACTGCTGACTGCAAGAAAACCAGATTGAGCTGAAATTTCCTAAGCTGAAGTTTCAAGTATTTAAAGACAATGAATTCTTGCATCAAGCAGTAGGAATTGTAGGATGATAAGGTCTTGGGAAAGAGTACGTGCGATTGTTGTCAGGGATTAGAATGGATCAGATACAGTGCTTTTATTATGCCTACTGTGCTGGCAGGGATTCATGTCAATAGATCCCTTCCATGTTTTGAGCTTATTTGGGAATAGAGATCTGTGCAACTGGTATCAACCATTGGATCTTGTTGCTATTTAGAGGGTATGGGGATAGAGAGGGCTGAGGAGAGGAATGGACACAAAGTACAAAGTGGAAAGTTCCATATACATGGAGAGCAAGAACTGAGACCATTAAGGAGGTAGGCAGAGAACATAGTGTCCACAGCTATTATGGGATCTCCTAGAATGATGTTAATGCCACTTCCTTTGGTGCAGGAGTTCCTGACACCTGAGCAGGAGCGATTTGCTGTCTGGAAAGTTCCTACCTTGCTGGAAGTCTCAGGATTCTCCTATTTCTATGGTGCTTTCATGGTGGGGCCTCAGTTCTCCATGGCAGACTATCAGAAACTGGCAAGGAGTGAGATGACCGACGTTCCAGGCCAGAGACCCAATAGGTAATAAGAAGCCACTTAGCTCCTCACCTTCTTAAGATCCCAGAATGCTGAATGCTCCATGTATTCCCTGCAGCAGAGTGCCCGCTTACCTGGACACTAAAGTACTGTGACCAAAAGCGTTTTATAGGACAAGGCAGCTTACGACTCTCTGCTTAATATCCTAGCGTTGTTCTAGGGTATGAACATCAAGAACCATTTGGCATCTTTTGTACAGACTTGGTCCCAACCTGATAATGTTAGCATCGCAGCTTCCAAATGGAGGCATCTGCTGCAGTGGAATGTGGTGACTCCCTTTTGCTATCTCCCCTACCTCCTCCTCTCCACTTCTGTTTTTAAAAGTATGAGTTTGATGGTCTTTTTTCCAAGGCTTTTCTTTGACCTTTGTATTTTTTTTTTCTCAGTTTTGTGCCTGCTCTCAAGCGCCTGAGTTTGGGTCTCTTGTTTCTAGTAACCTATACCTTGTCAAGCCTGTACATCTCTGATGAATACCTCATCTCAGATGATTATATGGTATGTATTCATTTGGCAGTTCTGGGTTGTGGAAGAATTCCACTTCTCTGGTGGGCACTGGATCTTCAAGAATGGTTTTTTGTTGGGTTTTTTGGTGTGTTTTGTTTGGGTTTTTTTTTTGGTTTTGCCTCCATTTAAGTCAGCAACTAGTAATAAGCCTTTCCACAACTGATTTGGCTTTACTGCCTGTCCTGTGCATTCCACTTAGTGCAGAACGGGAATGTGTTAAGCTGAACTGAACCAAATGAAAACTTTTACAAACAGAGAATTAATCTTAGATGCTACCGTTTATAGAAACCTAACATGTATTTTGTGACCTTTTAATGTCCTTTCATTTAGCCATTACATGCAAAGAACTTCACTAGAGTAACTTGCAAGGCATACCAGAGGCTTTGACGTTCTTAGAAAACTCTTAGCAAGTAATTCCTACTTGCAGATTATCAGTGTTTCCATGTCAGTATGAATAAATGGGAGTATAAATTTTGCAATGATTATGCTAATCCCAGTCCTCCCAAAATACATATTTCAGTAAATCCAAATATTACCGAAGGAAGGAGAATGATGTGTAAATCTGCGTAAGCCAATAGCCTGGCAGTCCAGTCCATATAGCAGTTTCAACACATACATCAGATTGAAATGGAAGACAGTGATGAGATCTCATCTTCCTTGTCTCACTATTGTGACTCAACTCCATTTTTAATTTTTATTCTGTTTCACTCTTATCTCTGCAGGAGAAGCCTTTCTGGTTCCGCTGTGGTTACATAATGATCTGGGGCAAAATTATACTCTACAAATACGTGACTTGCTGGCTTGTTACGGTGAGTCTAGCTGTCGTTCCAGAAACAAAAGACAAATGAGTAAAGGTTGCACCTTTACAGCTACCTAAAATGCTCTCAGATTTAGTGCAAAATGGAAGTAATCCAAATATCTGGTCATCAGTGCAGGTCAGTTTAGCTTGCTTTAAGTAAGCAAAGGCTAGCTAACTAAAACGCAGGCAGTTTTTAATCCGTTTGTTCTATCTGCAGTAGTGCTCTCCACTGAACACAGTGAGAGTCAGAGTTTTCCCCAGTTCTGCCTTTCCACAAAAAAAAAAAAAAGGAGGTGGCAATGTTTTCCTCTCATCTTTTTTTGTGAATCTTTTTCCATAGGAAGGTGTCTGCATCCTTGTTGGTTTGGGGTACAATGGGAAAGACCAGAGTGGAAAGCCTTTGTGGGATGCCTGTGCAAACATGAAGGTCTGGTTATATGAGACAACACCTTTGTTCACAGGGACCATTGCATCTTTCAACATCAACACCAATGCTTGGGTGGCCCGGTGAGCAGGACAAAATTCCCCTTCTATAATATGTGGGTAATGTCTGTGTCAACTGAACCAAGATCCTAGGCTGAGAGGGAGCATTAAAGGAAGAATCTGCCAGTTTTCTGTTCTTATGCTCTTCCACATTTCGCTGCTGTGCCATTTGAAACAGGTTACTGTGTTAGACAGATCTTTTCGTGAAACCTAAAACAGCAGTTCACTGATGTAGACAAGCAGCTGATGGCAGCAGCAGGGCAGGGGCTAGAACCGGACTATGGCGAGCCTTTTGGCCTGCGTGGTCAGCCACAGAACTGTTCTGCCAGCTGGTGCCTACATCGTGCCTCTGAATGCTCCCTATGCAATGATCCAGATGGGTTTTTGTTCGGCACTTGCTGGGGGACACAACTGAATTGTAAAATGTAATTTCTGTGTGCATTGTTGGATGAACGACTTCTGCCTATTAGCTGGGGTTTCTTTAAAACCAAGGACTGAGGTACATTTTGCCCTGGTAAGGGGAGCTGTCTTGCTGTTCCTGTCACTATAAGGCATGCAAAGTTCCCTGGGCCCTGCAACTCTGACGTGGAGAGGGGAGGACAGACAATAAACTAGGAGCATTTTGAGTTTGTTTATTTTCTGCTCTAGCTACATCTTCAAGCGTCTGAAGTTCCTGGGTAACAAACTGCTGTCACAGGCGCTGGCCCTGTTCTTCCTGGCCATTTGGCACGGGCTGCACTCTGGCTACCTGGTGTGCTTTCAGATGGAGTTGCTGATAGTCATCGTTGAAAGACAGGTGCGCTTTGTCTGACTTACCAGAATAGGGTGGCCTGCGTTCGCCTTTCCCCCTGGGTCTGGAAACTGCCACACTGAAGGCTTTACTTGGATTAAATATGAAAAGTGGCTGCTTATATTGGAATTGGTTTTCAAACATGATACAGTTCTGTTCTCAAGACCTCAGTACATTGCCAGCTTCTGCACAGGCAAGCCATAAATTTATTGCAGAAGCTGACAGGAAGAAAAGTGGAGAACTTGGCATATGAGTTGAGGGCAACTGAAGTGCTTGGCAGCTGGAAAGGTTGGAGGGACAAGCACGTGAGCTCAATGGCTCTGCTAAGTCTCCCAGTACTGACAGAACCATATTCTATATTTAAACTGTTGTTTCTTTTAGTTGAAATTTTGAGGAGGATGAGGTCCTTAGCTACTTTTTTAGACTAACTGCTTACTAAGATTCTTTTTACACAGCTGGATAGATGACTTTGGCCCCAGAGCCTGCGTATGTAGCCATAGGACATTCAACTGATCAGAATTCTTGTTTTTTTCTTTAAATTAGGTCATAAACCTTGTTCGGGACAGTCGTCCCCTAAGCACTTTGGCCTCTATCACCGCCTTGCAGCCCATCTTCTACGTGCTGCAGCAGGCTAACCACTGGATGTTTATGGGTTACTCTCTGGTACCATTTTGCCTTTTCACCTGGGACAAATGGATTAAGGTAGTAGCCACAGACAGCCCATGCAAGCAACTCTCTTCCCTCCATCCCATCTCTTATATTCTTGGCTCAAAGCTGTTTGCTGATGCTTAACTCCACCTTTCTCTTTACAGGTGTACAGGTCTATTTATTTCCTCGGCCATGTGTTGTTCTTCACCTTATTATTGGTGCTGCCTTACCTTCGCAGATTAATTGTGCCACGAAAAGAAAAGCTAAAAAAAGTAGAATAACAGCCAAAAGGTAAGGCTGTACTAGGTAGAGAGACTCCCACACAGCTGAAGTGGGCAGCAACGTTACATCCCAAGGTAAAAGGTAAACATAAAATCAACCAAAACAAACCTAGCACTTTCTCTTTTTCAGATTGTACCACCTGTGCATTTGTAGGAGTCAATTTAACACTCCGGAAGCAAAGCATCACCTGCCAAGTTTGCTGTGTTGAAGTATGAGTTTTTTTCAACGCAAGGAGGGGGAAAGAGAAAGCACAGGGTCAGAAACCCAAAAGGAGGGGAATGGAGTAAGCCTCCTTCCAGATCCTCCACCTTCTGTATGTTGCCTTATCTCTCTGCCACCCTCCAGTGGACACTCATGTCTCTCTGCTGATATCTGATGATTGTAAAACACTCAAGACAGGCACTGTATTAGATTGGAGCCACCTTCTGACTTTTCTACGTTTGTCATCCAAGATAAAAAATTGCTCGGTTTTTTTCATATTTAGCTTCAGTTCCTTTCCTCTTGGGTGCCTCGGTGCAAGAGTAAGACTTCTTGCACACCACTGAGCAAGGTGACACAACGGCACTGAGTCACTTCAGCCGCAGGGGGAGCAGGACACTGCTGAGAATTTCAGTTCTGTGACAACTTTGTGTTGAGTCCCTGCTATAAAGAGATCAAGCCTGACCACGTATTAAACATGGGAAAGTAAGACACACAAGCACTCTTATCAAAAGTCACCTTTAATAGAGGAGAAAAAGGCTGGTGGGGCATCCATTTAAAGTCTCATTGCTCCAGAAACTACAAGGACAAAATTGAAGCCTTTTGCCTCCCAGTAGCCCAAAATTGCACCAGGTCCACACCTCAGTAAAAGAGCCTCTCCAGAACATGGAGTCATTGTGTAAGAGTCCACCATGACAGTAGTAGCAGCAGGAGTTCATACTACTCCCCAAGCTTCTTCAAAGGCAGTAGTAATTTTAGCACATGTCAGGGCAGCAGAGAGGGGATAGTTGCTGATGGAGATCATCTTTTCTGTATAGTCAACATTCACCTAGAGGAAACAAAAAACAAACAAAAATCAAGCTGCAAGTTTTCCCTTAGTCCCATTTATCTCCATTGGCTGGAGAGGCACAGTATTTCTCCAAGGTTAAACACAGCCACAGTAAAACACAGCAGGACACCTGCTCGCCCTCACTAGTGCATTAGGCTTTTTTTTTTTTTTAAACAAGCCTATCTGGGGGGAAAGAATGGGGGGACAGGACAGGGGGAACAAAACAAAAAAAGAGCAGAATTAAAAAAAAAAAAACCAACATACTCTCAGTACAAGATGGAAATCTATGCTCATGAAGATTTTTTGCAACTCCAAGTAACAGATAAATGTACTTACCGAACCGTGGGCAAAAGCTCCCACAACAATGGCAACTGGCTCTGCTGTAGGAACCAGTTCACGCAGATCTGACACCTCTGGAACTGCAAAAGAGGTGCCTATCTTCATACAGCCCACAGGAAGATGATCACTGACTGGATTTTTTATTATCTACACAAAGCATAAAGTTAATAGGGGCACAGAGGTTAGAGACCCTGCCACATAGCTAAATCCATAGTCTGGAAAAAAAAAAAAAAAGAAAAAAAAAATCACCCTACATCACTAGCTGCAAAGGAGGAAAGTTGTGATATTACCTGTGAACAGTCAACGAATGTTTACCTTCAACAATTTCTGAGGCCCATCAGCTGCTCGAACACTGAGCTTATGCAGCAACTGAACTGAGAGAGAAGAAAGATAGATAAGCTGTCTTCTTTTGCTAGAGGAATCCTACCTTCTATCTAGTGATCAAAGTACACAAAAGTCTATCTTTAGAGTTCCCAGGATCCTCTAAAGTAGTCCTAAGAAATACAGATCAGCCAGTTACTTCACTCCTAGCACAGTCTCGTGCAGGCACTCCCCACTGTGCTAAGGAACATGTAGTTGGACTATGCATCCTGGAATTCACAAAAAGCCACTTCCATTTCTCTTTTCTCACTTTCACATTTTTAAAGTTGGTTCAACTTTTTGACTCCACTCAAAACTCTTCCACTCCAAACCACCTTCCTGTATTATTTTGTGGCTGGTAGAAAGTTTGAATCGCTTACCCATAAGACCACAAAATCGATCAAAAGTTCTTGGGATTCTGGTTTGGGGATTTACTTCAATGAGAACGTTCTTCTGGGTATGGATATAAACTTGCAGAAGACCAGCCCGATTCAGGGGGCTGTCCATGAGCATCAGGAGACTCTGAAATATAAAAATATACAGTAGTGGAAGTAGAACAGGTGCAAGAGGGAGGACTCTTGGAAAACTTGAGGATTAAGCCGTGTGAATACCCAAGGGACCAATGCTGAGGCAGAAAAGAGTTCATCTGGCCGTGCCAGCTCTACTGTAACAGTAAGCAAAAGCAATCCTACACCCAAATAAAGACAATTACAACACTTACAAACCACCAGCATACCGGGTAATGCCAAACTCAGCCCCGTTCCAGGGGCACCAGCAAAGCTCCGGAGTGCAGGACAACCCCCCCCAGGCGGCCCTGAGCGGCCCGGGCACCCACAGCCGCAAACACCCGGTACCTGGTGGGTGATGTCGGGCCGCGCCTCCCCGGGGTCCCGGCCATTCCGCAGCAGCAGCCCCTTGTGCTTGTCGCAGTTGAGGAGCTCGAAAGTCTTCCCCACCTACAGCCAAAGGAGGGAGAGATGGGCACTGGCGCCCGCAGCCGCCTCCGGGCCGGCCGGGCCGGACCCCACCCGCCCGCCCGCACCTTCACGGTTTCCAGACTCGCCCCTTCCAGCACCACCAAGAGCCGCCGCTGCCCACGGGGCCTCTTCGCCTCCAGCGAGGCGTCTTTAGCCGCCGCCTCCTCGCCGTCGCCGTCCTCACGAGGCCGCCTGGGCGCCGCCATTTTGCTGCCGCCGCGCCGCGCGGCACCAGGCACACGTGACTGGGAGCCCCGCCCCCAGCCCGCCCGCCGGCCGCCGCCGCCACCACCACCACCACCACCCAAGATGGCGCCCGGGACGCTCTCGTTATCTCGCTCCGGCGGGACCCACTTCCGGAGGGTGGTATGACGGTGCCGGAAGGCGGTTGGGGAGCGGGAAGGGGTGGCGGCGCTTCCCGCGTCGCGGTTTCCCGCCGGAGTGCCTTTGTAACGGCAACTTCCGGTGTCCTTCCCGGCGGGGCGCGCGGCGCGGCGCGGCCATGGCGCAGAACCTGAAGGACCTGGCGGGGCGGCTGCCGGCCGGGCCGCGGGGCGTCGGCACCGCCCTCAAGCTGCTGCTGGGCGCCGGCGCCCTGGCCTACGGCGTGCGCGAGTCCGTCTTCATCGGTGAGTCCCCCCTTCCCCCGCGCCGCGGTTCCTCCGCCGTCCGCGCTGACCGTGCCCCTTCTCCCCGCAGTGGAAGGCGGGCAGCGGGCCATCTTCTTCAACCGCATCGGCGGCGTCCAGCAGGACACCATCCTCGCCGAGGGGCTGCACTTCAGGTAGGGCCCGGCTCCCCCCACATCCGCCCCAGCGCGGCCCCGCGGGCCCGGCCCAGCCGCTGCCCCTGGCCCCGCGTAACGCGCTTCCCGCCCCGGCAGGATCCCCTGGTTCCAGTACCCCATCATCTACGACATTCGAGCCCGGCCGCGGAAAATCTCCTCCCCCACCGGCTCCAAAGGTGAGAGCGGCCCCGCAGGCCGGGGCACGGGGTCCGGGCAGCACCCGTGGGACGGAGGGGGCGGGGCGGGAGTCGGGCTGCGGGCCTGGACCTGCTCACCTCTCTCTGCTCTTCAGATTTGCAGATGGTCAACATTTCACTGCGTGTTCTTACGCGCCCCAACGCTGCGGAGCTGCCCAGCATGTACCAGCGCCTGGGCCTGGACTATGAGGAGCGAGTTCTGCCTTCCATCGTTAATGAAGTGCTCAAGAGTGTGGTAGCCAAGTTTAATGCTTCGCAGCTCATCACTCAGAGAGCCCAGGTAACCTTTTCTGGAGGAGACTTGCACTCAGACTGCAAAGCAAGAACGGAACTGTGGAGATGGGGAATGTTTTAACAGATGAAGGGTAGATATATTAGGTCGGTAGGTGGTGCATTTGAACAGAATGGGTATGGGACTGTGTCCCACTTTCAGCTTCTTTCTGATATAGATACAAGCCCTAAGGCTGTACTGTCAGCTTCTGAGTAGAAAACTGAATTCATTGGCATATAGAGCGTGAAACTGTACCATAACGTTATGGTGGGGTAGAGAGACCTGATTTACGTTGTAGTCCACAGGCAACAGTAGAACTGGCTTTAAAAAAATTATTAGCTGCCCCTTCATGGGTCTCAGGAGAGCTGTGAGATCCAATTAAACAGTTTTAAAGGATCCAAAAAGTAATGTGGATGAGTGATTATGGGTACAAACTGGAACACAGGAGGTTCCACTTAAATATGAGAAAAAATTTCTTCACAGTGAGGGTGACAGAACACTGGAATAGGCTGCCCAGGGAGGTTGTGGAGTCTCTTTCTCTGAAGACGTTCAGAATCTGCCTGGACGCCTTCCTGTGTAACCTCATCTAGGTGTTCCTGCTCCGGCAGGGGGATTGGACTGGGTGATCTTTCCAGGTCCCTTCCGAACCCTAACATTCTGTGATTATCAAAGCAGTAAAGTTTCATTAATGGGTGCTACAGAAGGGTAGTAGCTGTTTCTGTTTAGAAAAATATTAGAGAGTAATTTGGTCAGGTTGCAAAATAATCTAAATATTTAGCTTATAAAAGCCTGTACCTGAAAGTTTCTGTTCTGATGATTGCTATGGATTCTGAGAATATCTGTCACCTGTCACAGCTGAGGGAGAGAGAAGTTGCTGATTTTTTTGGAAGGCTTCAGAAGAGATCCTGCATAGACTGTTAAGAGGATAAGTTGTCAGAAAGGTTAAATACAAAGTATCTCTTAACTAGTTGCTGATCCATGACAAAAAGCAAATAGTAGAACTAAGTGTCCAGGTCTTGTTGTGAGAACTGGTCTACAGCAGGGGCTTCAGGGTTTTGTGCCAGGCCATGTGCTGAAGGGATTTGTTAATGACCTTGTATAAAGAGAGTGGACATGGAGGGTGTGACAGCAAAGAAACAAGTATCTGCAAGGAATTTAGGTTTAATGGAAACAAAGAAGACTCAGATGTCTCTGCAATTTCTGAACAAACTGACTTGAATTTGCTTTCTTGTGATATATTAATCTACTGTTCGTTACTGTGAAGTGGTGTATATTGAAGCAGTTGATAATCAAAAGATAATGAGGTGGCTTTAGTTACGTGCTTGCAGTTCACTCGGTAAAGGATTCTGGCATCATTTTAGAATTCTGTTTAGAAACGGCTGCAATAAAAGCAGAAGCAAATGCTAGACTGGTCAGGGATGTGGTACTGTAGCATTTATTTCTGTTTGAGTAAATATTTGGTGCAGGACTTGTCAGCCTGTCTGAAAAAGATTAAAGCTAAGTCAGAAATTAGTGGAGTAAATCAGAAGATCTACCAACAACGCTTGTGCAAAAAGACAAAAGAAATGTAGCAACCACACTAGAAGAGTAGCTACAGTAATTAAGAGATGTGGTATGTCTACAGTGTATAGTAGAGGGGAGTGGTAATTTTTTTTATTTTTTTAATACAAATATGAGGAGACAGTTAAACTGCAAACAGTGGCAAATTCAAGATGGAGGAGGAAACAGTTTTTGCAAAAATGTGTAGGAATTGTGGAACTAGATGTGATAGGATATGAAAGCAAAAAAACTTCAAGACCTTTTTATTTTTGCACTAGTAGTTGTATAGTTAAGTAGTAACTATAAGCTGTAATATAGTTTTGAAAATGTGGTACGTAGCTGTGGATATGCAGTGTTATTTAGAGGTGGCAGATTCGGAGATGGTAGGTATTCATGTCCATGGTTCAGGGTTTGTTTTAGGTAATGTCTCTCTTGGGCCTGAAGTGAATGAACTGTGAAGAGCAGTTGTACTTCACTTCTGGAGTACACAGGAAGTGAGAAACAGCTTGTATTTTGTTCTCTTTTTGCTATATTTGGGTTTCAGGTGTCTCTGCTCATTAGGAGAGAACTGACAGAGCGAGCCAAGGATTTCAGCCTCATCCTGGATGATGTGGCTATCACAGAGCTGAGTTTCAGTCGTGAATACACAGCAGCTGTGGAGGCCAAGCAAGTGGGTGAGTTCAGTTTGTGCCTGGAAAGGGTGCCTTTGCATTTTCATTGGATTACTAAACAATGAAGTAGAATTTGGGCCAGCATCGTTGCTTTTGCACTGATACAGCTATAGAGTTACAAATCTCAGCTGCCTTAGAAATTGAGCTAAGCAGGTTATTTCACTAAGTATTATCAGAAAACTCTGTGTCATAGCTACAGGGATAGACCATCGGAAGGACTGAGTTCCCAGGACTGTAGGGTTCCTTGTCACACTGGGACTCTTATCACTTTGTGTGGGGATTATATTTAGAGGGTCTGGATGCTGTTTGTTTTATTTAAGAAAAAGTAAAGTACGCTTAGATACATTTCTTATTTGTGAATTTTGCTCCAGAATGCTATCAGTTCTTTTGGAAGCTGAGCCTCCAGGCCTCAGCTGTAGGTTTCTGGTGGAGGGCTCAGAAAATGGGATCTGTTTTGAATGCTGTTGACCACTCTCTCCACAGCCCAGCAGGAGGCACAGCGTGCGCAATTTCTGGTGGAAAAGGCCAAACAGGAGCAGAAGCAGAAGATTGTTCAGGCTGAAGGGGAAGCTACAGCTGCCAAGATGATATCCTGCTTTGGGAGGTTTTGTGGGATGTGGCTTGTGAGCTTGACAGTCCTGAGAACCTGTCACATTGGGCTCATGCTTAGGAGACTGTTACAAGATGGTAGCTTCAAGTAGGTCACTGTCATTTTTTGTTTCCTCTACAGTTGACTGGAGTGACATTTCAGGTTAGAGCAGAAAAGGCCATGAGCCTTTACTCCCTGTTGTAAGGTTTAACTTTTATTGGCTGTGTGTGACCATCATCCGTGATTTTGTTCTTGATTAGAGAAAGTTAAAATATACCTGCCCAACGGCCCAGGTTATTGGGATGGAGTTTAAGATATTTGATGGTATGGCTTAGGTAGAATTCCATGAGGGTAGGTAGCTTCTGTTAGGAGGTTCTTCCTTAACTTTTGCTCCCCTGTACCTCGGTGAAGCTCTCAGCAGGAATCCAGGCTACATCAAACTACGTAAGATCCGAGCTGCTCAAAACATCTCAAAAACGGTGAGCAATGAGACTCAGCATTTCCTTTGTCCCTCTGCAGTCTTCGTGCTGCCCTCCCAGCCCAGTGGCCACATGATGAATTTAAGGCGAATGTGACTTTCCCTGTCCTGATCTTTGTTCCCACTCAGCCCTTCTTGGCTCAAGTAGAGCTTAAGATTTCGTTTGCAATGATCGGCAATTAGATGTGAGGCTAGGAGGTTGTGCTCTGCATAGGACAAGGCCAGATCCACATCAGATTCCATCACCCACACTCAGCTGCAGCCACCAGAAGCTCCTGGTTTCCTGCAGGCTGAGAAGAGAGAACAGAAAAGTGAGATCAAAGATCTGTCTGACAGGGGACAGACTGAACACTTCTTTTAGGAAGTCTGATGGCACTGGGATGGGAAGTCAGGAAGTTAGAGTTGTTTTGGGAAATTGCATTGATTTGACTGAGATCCTAAGTGAATAAGACGAGTGTTGTATCTGGAGGGAGAGAGAGGTTCTTTTTCAGTGCTGTTCCTCCATGTGCGTTTATAGTCCTTCATGGCATCTTTATAATGGATTTGTTTTTCAGATTGCCGGCTCACAAAACCGTGTGTATCTCACAGCAGATAACTTGGTACTGAACCTGCAGGATGAGGGCTTCACCAGGTAAAGGGGCCAGATGGCTGGATTTATCTGCTCCCTACCTGTGAAGCTGGTCCCCTTTCTGGAGCTCTCTCAGGATCTTTTATCTGGAGAGGAGCATGATGCCAGAGGACACAGCCAAGTAGGGAGCAGTCTTACTTACTGTGGAAATTGAGATTGTTGTTAAATGAAATAATTTACTCTTGTGTTTTATTTTTTTTCATTTTTCTCCCCCTTACTGCATCTCCTGACACACAGAGGAAGGTAAGCCACTGTTTATTTTAATCCTTTTTTTTAGTACTTGGAACAAGGGTGTTGATGTTTGGTGCCTGGGATGTTTCTGGCTTGGGTATTTCTGCCTGCAGGAAGTTTGTTCCATCTCTTTCTCAGTTCCCATTTGTGATGTGAAGCTTGAAGCCTTCCTTGTAGAGGCCACACAAACATCTGCAGGAAGTAGGAGATACTGAGTAATTGGAGCTCTGTTTGTGTCCCATAAGGAACTCTGCGTGGGGAAGGCAGGAGTAACTGAGGAGTGTCCTCTGACAGATCAGAGGACATGTAAATGCAGGATTGCATTTACAGCAAAGAGGGCTGTAAGAAGGCGGTTGGGTGATGATAGGAATTTGTGTTCATTTGGGGTAATGAGCTGTAGGAAAGATGCTCTTGTTACTCTCCAAAAGCTGTTCAGCCCATGCTAGAAAACTGTTCTCTGCTTTCAGAGCTGGCAGGAGTTTGGTGACTTTGCCTTATCTGTCCAGTGTTTACAGGACAAGGCAATGCCTGCTGAGATAATAGCATGCAGCTAAAAGCTAATATTTCTTAGTATCAAGAAAGGAAGCCAG
This sequence comes from Pampusana beccarii, assembly GCA_013399365.1. Lineage (NCBI taxonomy): Eukaryota > Metazoa > Chordata > Aves > Columbiformes > Columbidae > Pampusana > Pampusana beccarii. Next base: position 26,313 of record VWYH01008984.1, read on the forward strand.
AGCTGGTTTCTTTTCTGTGGGATCTGTGACTGTAAGACTGTTCTTCCTTACCTCTGACCAGATCCTGTCTTATTTATCCCAGAAGACTTATGGGGCTTTGAGAAAACTACCTAGTAGTAAGGACTTGAAGTCCACATCCTTTGGATGTGACACCCCACACCCGCAAGTCTGTAGTGAGGGTCTGGTTTAGCTTTGTTTGTGCTTTCTGGACTAATGACTCACTTTTGTCTTGTTTTCAGTGACAGTCTCCTGCTCAAACAAGGGAAGAAATGAAAGAAAGTAAAGCATCTTAGAACCACTGGTGCTGACCAGCAGAAGATATGAGTGAGGAGCTTTGAAGTCCCTCTGCTAGCATTGTTTGCCCTCACTTTAAAGTTGTTAATCCAGAAGCCAGATAGGGTTTCCATGCGCCTGCTCCATCTGTTGAGATCCAGTTATGGGACTGGGCTCTGCCACTAGGCAGCTGTAATCCCTTTCTCACCCCACCAGTTAAATCTGGGGAGGGAGAAAGGGTGCTTACTGGTATTAAACCATGTGGATATATTAACTCACCTCTAATATTCATTAATTTTTAGATTTCTGTGGGGTAAAATCAGTTTAGTTTGTTGGGGTTTTTTTGCCAAGTGAGGGAATTCTGCTGCCATCGGTACCAGACTTTTTTTCTAGTAAATTTTGTCTCACTCTTGATCCCAAGAGAACCTGGGACTGAGTTCAGGAAAATGTCATTCATTGGGTGCCTGTCACTGCTGGAATATCTATTTGTGTCACTCTCTGCTCAGTGATTCTTTCCAACATTTATAAAAATTAAACCCCCTGAAATTTATGCTGTGTGTGTGTTTAGTGCCAGAAAAAGAGGTTATTTTGCATAGGGGCAGCTGGAACAGAGGTTTTATGTGGTTGAAGGCAGAATCAGGATGTTGTTGAGAAAGAAGGGAAGTGCCCTGCTGTTCACACAGAGGTCACTGGGTGGGGAAAGAGCAGCTGTGGATGCTCACACAGCTGCAGGGGTGATCAGAGCTGGTGTCTTAGCTGCCTATAGATGATAGAGGTGAGCATAGCTTTACCTGCTTTTCCATGTCACAGCAGCATGTACGTATTGTGTCCTGGCATCCATTGTAACATCTTGTTTTATTTTTCTCCCTGCTTTCCTGGCCAGAAGTATAGGAGAAATCTTCCTCCACTGACTAAACTCTCTTCCGTGCTTAGGCTTCTAAGCCAAATTTTTTTTCTGCTTCAGGGGCTGGCTTTTTCTCTGTCTCACTTGGCTGCCCTATGCTAGATTTAGGACTTGAAGATTTCACAGAATTGTAGAATAATAAAATATTCTGAGTTGGAAGAGACCCACAAGGACCATCGAGTCCAATTCATCACTGCCCACAGGGCAACCCAAAAGTTAAAATGTGGATAAGAGTGTTGTCTAAATGCATCTTGAACAGAGACAGGCTTGAGGCCGTGACCCTGGGAAGCTTGACAACCCTCTCAGTGAATAACTTTTTCCTAATATCCAAGCTGAACTTCCATGATGCAGCTTTAAGCCATTCCCTTGTTTCCTGGTGCTGGACACCAAAGAGATCAGCACCTGCCTCTCTGCTTCCCCTCATGGGGAAGCTGTAGACAGCAGTGAGTTCAGCCCTCAGTCTCCTCTAAGCTGAAGAAACTTTGTATCCTCAGGTGCTCCTTGTAAGTCATGCCCTCTTTCACCATCTTTGTTGCCCTCCTTTGGGCACATATTTTTATATCCTTCCTACATGATGGAGCCCAAAACTGCACGCAGTACTCAGGGTGAGGCTGGACCAATGCTGAGTATAGTGGGACCATTGTTTCTTTTGGCCAGTTCACTATACTGTGTCAGGATGATGTTGGCCCTTTTGCCTGCCAAGACAGGTTGACTCATTGATATCACCATCAGCCAAAATGCCCAGATCTCTTCCTGCAGAGCTGCACTCCCACCTGTTGTCCCTCAGTATACTCGGCTCCTGTGTCTAGGTCATTGATAAAAGCTTTGAAGAGAACTGACCCTAAAATTGAGCTCTGGGGAACACCACTAGTGACTGGGCACCAGCTGGATGTTATCCCATTTACTGCGAGTCTTTGAGCCTGACCCATCAGCCAATTGTTCAGCCATTGTATTGTGTGCATGTCTAGCTGTGTGCTTGACATTGTCCAGAAAGGGTACTGTGAGAGACAATATCAAGAGCTTTGCTAAAATAAAAAAAAAAAAAAATGTGCTAGGCATGTGACCCTGTCACGAAAGATTAAGTTAGTAAGGCAGGACTTTCCCTTTGTACACCCATGTTGGCTTTGACCAATGACCGCATTGTTTTTCAATAGCTGCTAGAATTAATCTCCATAGTTTTACGAGGCACCAGAGTGAGACTGACTGGCCTGTAATTACCAGGGTTGTCTTGCCCTTCTTGAAAATTGGGGTGACATTTTCCAGTTTCCAGTCAACTGGGACCTCTCCAGGTTCCCAAGACTGTTGATAAATCACTGAGAGAGGTCTCGCAATAACATTGGCAAACTCTTCAGTACCCTGGGATGAATCCCCTCGGGTCCCATGGACTTTTTGTGCATTCAGTTGCAGCAGCAAATTCTGTGTAAGTTCTAAGTCAACTGGGAGCTTATCCCTCCCCCTTCTGTGGTCCTCCAGCCCAGGTGTCACAGTCCATTCAGTGATGGACTCGTGATGGTTCATTTACCTTGATCTCGAGGCGCAAAATTAAGGCAACCAAACTGTCAAGAGTCGAACAGTGTTACTTTATTAAT
>VWYH01008987.1:0-109093 GCA_013399365.1 Pampusana beccarii
ATACTGTGATACTGTGATTCTGATGTCCTTTCCCCTAATAACTTGGTGATGTGCAAGATACGGAGAATTTTTAATATTTTTACTCTGTGTTTTAGAATATTTAAGTTACACCATTCAAATCCTCATCCAAGTCTACTGAACACCACTCTGTGTTGCTGGGTTGTTGTTGTAAAAGAAATAAAGTTACTGCAGTTGTTTTGACAGCTTTATAGATAGTATCCCTAGCTACAGTACCCTCACTGCTGTGAGCCTTACTTAACACATAGTCAAATCAATTTCCAGCCTCACTCCACACATTTGTAAATACTCTGAGAGTTAATAAAGGTAGAAATCTCTGTATGTCTGCTCCTGTATAGAGAATGCATATGAGTACCTTTCCTCTTCATTACCCTGTAATGAGACTTGTTCATTTTAAAAGATGCTAAATAATTGGAGAGCGCTCTGTCTTCCTGTCTTTTAGTTTTCTACACCTGTTTCAAAAAAAATGAAAAACTTATGTGCTTCATGAGAAAAACATTAGTTTTGGTCTTTGAGTTCTGTTACATCCAAAGGTCTGTGGTCACATGCGGTAAAAGAAGGTGTCAGTCACAGCTTCTGGAAACCAGCTGTGCAGGGCTGAGAGGGCAGATCTGCCTTTGCTCTGATGTATCATCCAAACCCCACATCTGTTGATTTTCTCCAGAAAATATTTAGAATAGCGTGGCTTTCTTTGGAATAGTGCAGCAGCTGCTCTTTGCCTACAAATGAGGCCAAGATGCTAACCTGGCTTGCTCAAATGAAGTTCCCATTGCTGCTGATGCAATACTGAGGCTTTCTTGTAACAAAGGTCAGTATTTTCCCCCGCAAGTTTTTAAATGGCCATGGTGATGCACAGCTGCTAGCAACTTTGTTAAGATATTTTGGCTAAGTATATAGTATACAGTCAAATAACAGTACTTGTTTGGGACTGACAGAAGAAAAGATTGGCATGATGAAGACTAGAAAAAATGAGCTATCCCAATAAAAGTAAAAATGGCCTCTGTGTTTTTAAAGCTTCTGCAATTTAAGGGAGGATAAAGGAAGAAGTGGAGTGTGCTATTTTACAACTAGGAAGCTAAGTTTTATTTACATTGGCTGAGTAAGCCCTGCCAAATATCTGGAGGAAAGCATTTCATTGGTACTATATCAGTTGGTTATTGTCATTCTGCAGCCAGATATGTCAGAGAGAGGATACTAAAGGCTGTGGGAAAGTTTGGTTAAGCTAAAGTCTTGTTATACCAGAAATAACTACATTGGATTAAAATCCTGAAGAAAATTGGATCACGTTCTCTAACCAACTTTCAAGACAAATTCTATCAATATCCTTAATTTCAACTTACAAGTAGTAGAATTGCACCTACAGTTTTCTTCCATTTAGTTTCCTCCTTCTTCGTCATTCTGTTCAACTGTGGATTGGAGATGAACCCCAGAATCAAACAAGAAGCTTGGAGGTAGAAGCTGAACTTAACAGTATGTCATCTTGTGTTATCTGGAAGACCAACCTTTTTCCTGGAATCTTGAGCACTCCTTTCTAGGGGAGGGCTATAAGGAGGGTAGACTGGTTATGCAGCCTACAAATTTTATAGCATTAGTAAATTTTTATAAAATATAGGTCCAACCTTAGAAAGAATCTGCATGTTTTCTCTGTTTTCATATTTTACACCTTAGTATTTGTCTCCTTTGCTTTGTTTCAGAATGAACCAGGAGCTGTGGGTCTGGCAGGGGCTCCCGGAGCTCCTGGGAAAACAGGAATTAAAGTAAGATTCCCTTAGTTAAATTACTCTTAATTTTGTTTCATTCCCTCCCTTGATGTTGTTGATGGTTTGCCTATTCTGTTATTGGAATCCCTTCTCTGGAACTATTTCCCAGGCAAAGGTTCAGGGGATGTCTGCAGGATGAGTCTCTTGATCTGAATAGCAATTTTGTGTTGAAGTTTAAATAAGTTTTATCATGTTTCTTTTTGGATTGCTGTTTGTATGTGGTACTTAAATTCCTTTGAAAAAAAACAAGCAAGCACAGCCAGCACTGTTGATGCATGTTGATGATGGCTCTGGCCACAGTTGCACGGAGCTTTTCAAATGTAAGCTTTTTCGATCTGGATTTTCTCTTATTTGAGAAGCCTCTTTCTGCCAAAATATGGAGTAGAAAGTTCAGGAAAGCAGAATTTTAAATGAATTCCATTTCATCTGTTAAACCTTTAGATGTAACCTTTACCATCTGGGTAGTTTGTTAATTCTGTAAATGGATCTACTGTTTGTAAGCTCTTTACAAGGCTGGTGTCATCTGCACGGTAAACCATGTTGTGTATTTCTTCAATTAGGACCTAGCAGTTCATGTTTATTTGATTTACTCTTCCTGAAAGAAATTGTAAGCTCTGTGCCAGGCTAAAATAGCTATTAGAGAGTCTGGGGGGAAGGCTCCACATAACCAAACATCAAAAGATGATTCCAATAAAGGTGTTATTATATAATAGAGTTTCAGTATTCCCTTTAAACTCAAACATTCAGAATAATGAGAAGCCGAGAATCCAGAAGACAAATGCCTGACAAAATTAAGAGTAACTATCTTTATGGTGAAAAAGTGTAAAATATTTGAAATGCTTTGTTTATGCATTTTAGGATGTGTAGGGTATCTCAGAAGTAAACAATCATAATTTTCATACGCATAAATTCTAGTGTCTCAGGATATATACAAAACTTCTGGGTGAGATCACTCAGTCTAGCTTTTGCACATCTAAATAAAGGATAAATGCAAAGTGGCTTTCAAGATAAAAGTCGAGTGATAAAAGCCTATGTGATTTTATAAATTGTGAGAAAGTAGTTTGAAGGTAATATTGTTGTCATATCTTCTTTCAGATTAGTCAAATTCCTTCGTATTTGTGGATGCATGTGTGGAATTTGTCAACTGGTATAATCAGATAGTTATTCCACAGGATGAAGAAAATTCTTCTATGCCTTTTGAAACTGAATTGTTAGACTGTAAACTGACTTTTTGGAGCCAGTGATTTTACCCCTTTAATACTTACGATTTCTCATCCTTTAATAGAGGCTGTTTGACCTGCCACTAGGAATGTTTAGTTATTTGGTTTGGAATTAATATATTCTTTGAAAAATCTGGTTATCTGCCCATATTATGCAAATCTTCCTTTCAACCTGTATTTAGAGAGTTGAAGGAGGACCTCCAATACAATATTTCAGATTTCCTTTGCAGAAACTCGTTTTGAAATTCACAGTGTCCCCAAGCATGACTCAAGTGAGTATGCAAATGGTTTACTTAATTATTTTTTTTAATAGGGACAACCTGGTGATCCAGGACCAAAAGGAGAAAGAGGTCCATATGGTTTGCGGGGAAGGCAGGTTTGTATTTTACTTTTATCCTTATGCTGCTTATTTTGACTACACCAGACCTAAAGCAGGAGGCCTGTCCTGTCCTAAAAGACATATAACTCAAGAAGAATTTCAGTCTGGTCAATTAAGACCTAATATTAAGTGCAATAACAGAGAGAATATAGGTTTTTTTCCTTCAGAATAACTGAGAGAATATAAATTTTAAACTACTTTTTGCTGTGAGTCACCTAACAATTATATTAGAGTTATTCTGGATGAATACAGGTGTGAATTACAAGTGCAGATATGACCCCAAACCTTTGGTATATTCTACTGTAATAATACAATATTTTTATTAATAGTATTTGGAAGAAATATTATTTGAGTTAGTAAGTAGAGAATGAGCAGGTACTTCAGGTTTCGAGATTGAAACTTTCTGTCTGAAATTTTGGAATATGGTTCTAATTGTGCTGATTGTGAAGAAAGGAGAAACAAGAGCTTGATTGGTTTCTAGTAGCAGTATAAAAATGCAATTTCTTTTGGGTCTGGATTTTCTGAAGATTTTCTGTGAGGTGCAGTTAGAGACAGTGCAGTAGTATTTCCAGAGCAATCAATGATCGCAGGAGGAATTTTTTTGTGGACTTGGTTTTCTCCTCTGTGTATAATACCTTCCCTTCTGTTAGACTGGATCAGCTTTGAAGACAACGTTGTACATATTCCCACCATTTCCCACCACCCCTCCTATCTTTGCTGGTCAAGCCAGGACCAATTTTCACCTTTGTGTTTGCTTTTAAGGTCTTAATTTCCCATGGACTGCAGAGATTTTGCTTCTCTTTGGACCAGTTCAGGAGCACAATGTGCATATCATAGAATCCTAGAATAGTTTGGATTGGAAGGGACCTTCAAAGCTCATCTAGTCCAACCCCCCTGCAATGAGCAGGGACATCTTCAACTAGATCAGGTTGCTCAGAGCCCCATCCAGCCTGGCCTTGGATGTCTCCAGGGATGGGGCATCGACCACCTCTCTGGGCAACCTGGGACAGTGTTTCACCACCCTCATTGTAAAAAATTTCTTCCTTATGTCTAGTCTTATATGTATGAGGTGAAACAGATTGGAAGTCATCTTGCTCCTCCCCGATGTGTTGCAATCCCTTACAGCAGACTTCCTGTGATTCCACACTCCAAGGCACTGTAATTAACACCTGGTCAGTAAAATAAAGTGTGAGTAGGTGCAAGAGTACAAATGCAAATAATTAAATAAAAATGGCCTGTTTACAGGGAGAAGATGGTGCTTTTGGATATGGCCCACCTGGAGAAAAAGGAGTAAAGGTAAAACTGAAAGACGAATCACAAGAAAAACACCTAAAGAATTTTCATGTGCTAAGATTGGTCCCCTACAGCTGTCAGTGTAATGACAATTTCACTCTTTATTCATGACTTAGACAAATAAAAGCTATAAGTAGATCCTCATTGGCAGTATTTTTTATCCACGTGTGTATGTATCTTTCCATATATTTTACATATGCAGTGTATATATTATACATATCATGTAAGTATTCATACATATACATACAAACCGGTATATTACTTTCAAATGCCAGTTTAAAAAAAACACTGAGGTGACACTGTAAATTTAATTATCTCCACTCTCTATGTTATAGGGAAATAAAGGATTTCCTGGAGATCCTGGACAGAAGGTATATGTTATTTTTTTACCTCAGCAGTTCTCTGGCTTTCATATATGTTAGCTTAAATAATCTGTTCTTTACTGCATTGTGATTATACAGGTATAACTCAGATGTTTCTTGTGTTGAAATGCTAAAATACATTTAGCTGGGAAAAAAAATCTATTGTCCCTCCACTGTTTTGCAAAACAAAGTGGTGTTTATATAAATTTTTGATAGAACCTGTTTTCCTAGCATGAAATCATTGATTGCTCAAACAATTGCAAGTGAAGGATCTCCTTCAGTTAATTTATTAAGTAATACAATATAAGTAATACAATAATGACAACTCAGTGAAAAAAAAAAATTCTGTCGCAGCTCAGGATCACATATTTAAAAATCAGATTTTCCAGAAAAAAAATTGAGCCCCATTTTTCAAGCTGAATGTGAATGGAGCCTCAACCAGTTCTAAAAACAATGAAAATGCTAGATTATAGGACTGTATAAATAGGACCGAGCTGTGAAATTGGTATTATGCATTAGACCTCTGCTAATAAGGATGCTTAACATCTATACCCTCTGTGGATGCAAAGCTGTGGCCACAGCAAAAGCAGAATCATTCTGCTGAATATCGTGGTTTGGAGATGATGTGGGCAAGTTGAGTGCCAGATCTCTGACCCAAACCTTCCTGGTAAATGGCCATTTGTGTGTGGTGTGAAGAAGAGTAAAGAGCACCTCATGTTCTGATAGTTTGCTGGCTGATATACATTCCCCCATAAATGTAGCAAATCTGACAGGGGCTTGTTCTTGTTGATATCACTGGACATTTTCAATGTTCTATGCACAGAAATTGCCTGTTAATATTTTCTCCAATATTTTTACTTACACAGTAATTAAGGTGTGATTAGAAGTTTAAATAAATAAATTGAACTGCCAGCTCTTCACTGTTCCCATGGGAAATCAGTGTGTGCTTTAGTAAACAAGTAGATAAATCACATTTTCGAAGCAGCACACTTCTGCCTTAGAAGGTATTATTTGGAGAGAATAGAATACACCATAGTCAACAGTATGGTTTTAGCAGATTAGAGGGAGAAGTTCTTTTCGCTTGTGTGAAACAAGACGTTGCATGTCTTTTGTTATTTGGCAATGCTGCATTAAAGCAACAGCTGCATTAAAGCAACAGCTGCATCTCATTTTCTTTTTCCCTGGTTAACAAAAAACAACAAAAACAACAAACAACACAACAAAAAAACCCCACATTGGCTGCTCGATGTGCAGGTTTGGTTTGGTATTTTGTACATGAACACATGACTAATTTTTTGTGTGCAACCTTTCATACGCCTATGTTTCATTGAGAGAGTGGTGTTATAATTTCTTGAGAAGTTTGCATTTTTATCAGAAGAGCCTGTTTTCACATTTTAATTACTTTTTTTTTTTCCAATTAACTAGGGTGAAGCTGGGGACAAGGGAATTACAGGGGAAAATGGACTAAAAGGATATAGAGGCAGAATGGCAAGTACCTTATCGTTGCTGTCCTTTAATGGATTTTTTTTTCAATAGCTCCTCCTTGATTTGCTGATTGCACACCTGTATTGATTTTTAGATGTTATGGCTGTAATTTTCAAAGGCTGCTAATGCTGGTCGTGCTCTGTCCCTGTTTATGTCACACTAAACAGAACAACGACCATTTCTGAATGTCATACCTGCTGTTCCACTTCACTTGCCTTTTGTGCCTTTTAGATTAAAAAACTGCTGTAGAAGAAATTTGCTGGTTTAAGAGCAGTGTGATGATCCCATTTATTCTCCATTAACTTCTTTGCCCTGATTATTCTGGCTTCTTGTGTGTTTCTTTCTCCCTTTTTTGCCCAAGCTTTTCCATGGCTGAATATTAATTTCAGATCTCCTCTGCTGTCACAGGGGTAATGAAGGACTGGCTGCTCCCTGCAGAAAAGAGAGCTGTTAGCTGTGGGTGGTAACAAACTGGGAAGAGTTCAGTCCCACTGGGCTGTTTTAACTCGGTGTTGCTTTTCAAAAAGTTCAGATATTAAACAAGGCTCTTGCCACCAAAAGCAAAGATGTGCATGTGCTAATTTTATTTTGAGAATTGTATTTCTAAATGGTTCTAGAACATGTTGGATGAACAATACACTGAACAAAAATGAACTATCAGAGGAAAATTGGTGCCATGTTGTTTTATCTCTTAAAAGCGAAAATTATGTCAGACCTGATGCTCTTCTTTCTTACTTCTCATTTACACTTAAGTCAGTGGAACTTAAGCATGTAACAAATAAAGGAAGAAGGAAGGAGATCCGTTGATTTACAATAGCAAATGTAAATTTCATGTCGCCTTTATATGTTCTTTGAAAACCACATATGTAAAATGCTACTATTCCATAGGGTGTTGCAGGACCTGCTGGTCTGAAAGGGAGCCCAGGAGACCGGGGATCTCCAGGACGCAGGGTAAAACCTAGGCTCCATATATTTTGCTGGTACTGGAAAATACATTTGTTCCTTTTAGTTTTGGAAGGAAACTAAGGAATGAAACAAAATATTTTCTTCCTGTTATGGTGGTCTGGAGTGGTAATACATGCAATATTCTGGAGGTTCTGATGACTGCCATTGATGTGTTGTGCATATATTGTAAATTGCATGATTGTATTACACTGTGAACTTAAATGTTTTATTAAATAAAAAAGATTCTGAGTTCGTCTGTATGTAAGAACAAATCAGGCACTTCTGAATGCAAATGGCTAATTGTATACCTGTAAGTGTAGTTTTCAAGAGTCACCATCTAAATGCATACCTTCTGCGTGTTTGAAAAGTGTGCCTGACTCATACTTTGAGCTTCTCCTTTTCACTAATGCAAAGGACAATGCTTACTGTATTATTTGGCTGTCAGTAGCACAGTAACTTTTTTTTTTTTTTTTTAGGGGAGTAAAGGACCAAATGGACAAGCCTTATTTTCTGTATGTATCTCTAATACACTCCATGTTACAAACACAAACAATGCACCATCTCATTGGGTAGTCATGTGCTCATGTATGTCTTTTTTGTTCTTGTCCACAGCCATGTGAACTCATTGACTACGTCCGCAAACGCAGCCGTAAGCATTCAGTCTTGTTTTGATATAGTAAGCCTGAGTATCACCACTTTATTTCTTCCCTGTCTTATTAATATCGTATTAGTTCTGTGTCCAGCATGCCTATTAATTTGTGGTCTTAGCAGGCAGGTGCTTGAAAAATGAAGTTAGGGCTCAGAATGCAATTTGTTGTTGTTGTTTAGAATAATTTATTTTGCCAAAGTTACTGTAGTATAATTTCTTAGAAATGTTAAGTGTCTTGGTATCCAGTGGTTCCAGTTACCATGACACAGGTTTACATTATTTTTTCCTAGTCGATCTATCCTAATTCCTTAGAAAGTGACTATGCCAAATAGTGGGAGTTTCTACAGCTGATGGTGTATTTATATCTCTCAACTCTGGTGGAAACTCCTCGATGAAAATGTTTAGTCTAGAGCAGAGCCAGCTCCTGCTTGTCCTTTTACTCCATTCTCCAGTAAAAGTAAAGGGAGTTTTGCATGCAAACGTAGCAGTGGAAGACAATAATGCGTGCGTAAAATCTGTAGAACTGGGGAAACTAAATTCAGTGTGTATTCTACCAATTATTTCAGCTTAAAAAACAAAAACAAAACAAACAAAAACAAAACAAACAAACAAAAACACACAAAAAATTCTTCAGATGCAAAGTTTTTCAATTAATCTTTCTTTTTCTCTTTCTTTAGCTTGCTGGGATGGTGAGTATTACTTATTCCTATGTTACTCTTACTAGACAGGCAGAAAGGTCGAGTTCATTTGACAAACTGATCTAGCAGAGATCTCATAAGCTGTGAACTGTTTTCCTTTGTAGTATTAGGCTTCACTCAACCAAGCATTCTGAGTTGTGTGTTCCTTCAGGGGGGTTAAATCCTATATCAAGAGTTAGGTGTTTACTGAACTGGAGCTTTAGTCTGTTAATCCATGTGTAGGATGGGATATATCCCCTTTTAATTTAGCTATCTAAAATGCAAGTGTTTAGTCACCACATGCTTCCTCTGAAGTTTGTCTCTCTCCACTAATGACTCAGTGACACTGAACACATCAATATTCATAGCTGTGGTAGGTGTTCTTAGTTAAAACCATCAGATATTATTTGGCCATCACTAGCACTGTTTCAAATAGCGCATCTCTGTGATTGGCTATACTGAGCCTAAGCAAACTGGGGCTTCATAGTTTCTATATGCTCTAAGGTGTGCACACTGTAACAGAGACATTTCTCCAGCTGCACGTACATGCTCTTGCCGTCTAGGTAAGTTCTACTCCCATTCTGCAGGTGGAACAGCACAAAATAGAAATGCTAAGCCTAGGAAATCTGTGGAGAGCAAAGAGTTCAACTCTGCAGTCCTAGATCAGATCTGCTCAGCCATCTAATTCATCTGCTTCCTTCTTCTTCCAAAAATAAATGTTATTTACTTGTCTTATTTATTCACTTACCTTCTATTTTTAAACTTTTTATCCTATCCCCTTACCTTGCTGTTTTGTAAAACTTCTCAAAAGCTCAGATTTCCTTACTTGTGATAAATTTCTCATGGATATGCTTGACTGCTATGGGTTTCAAAATCAAGGCATAGCCTTTTTGTTTAATGCTAATAGTGGTGATTATCTTAACCACTACTGCCTGTAGGACTCTCATTTCCATCCCCTGAAGAGTAGGTGTAATACTGATCAGCTGAAGATTCCCCCACATTAACATGGTGCTTGACGTATTTGTCCCTGTTTTATACTCTGTGCGTGTGCTGGCATGTATTTGGATGGTACAATGTGTTGTGAACGGTTCATGTGAAGGTAGGTAGGAGAAACTGAACTGAAAAAGAGCACTTAAAACTTGATGCAATTCCTTAAAATCTTTTTTATATATCACGGATTTCTATTTGCAATAACAGTTCACAGGGCTTCTTAGTACCTTCTATCATTTTGTTTCAGCAGTATTTGATTTAACCCCACTGGTAAGAGTCTTGTTGGCAATACCAAAACAGCATGAGTTCCTCATTTGTAATTTTTGCCTATTATATATGTGTTCCTTTCCTGTGCATATTATTTTTTGTTCTTTGCTTCTACTTGTACCAAAGAGACATAGCATTATCCTTCTCTGACCCTTCGTAATTCTAATTATCTTGCAGTTTCAGCACTGCAGATAATTTTCTTCCTTGTCCTTTTTCTGACCTTCATTTCTGTTCTTAACTTCACTCCCACCAGTTCCTCCATTGCTTTACACTGAGCTGCCGAATAATTTTATCACACCCATTAATTTAAAATTTCTCCTCTTTATTTGTTCTGGTTTCAATACTGCTCTCCTTTGTTTTGCCTTTTGTTTTTTCTTTCTCCCTAACCATCCTCTTTCCATTATGGCACAACATTACTCAGTATTTAGTGTGTTCCATGCTGAAATGTTTCTGATACCAGTTATGTATAGGAAATGATAATGGAATTTTTGTCCTACTCTGAATTTGGCTGGAATGGTGAGTCAGTAATCTCCTCTCTTCATGAGTGACAGAAAAATGATCTTATTATTACTGTAGTTATTTTACCTGCTATAGCCTGTGGTTTTTAAATTACATTTTTCTTCAGGCTGCAACAGATTTTCTTCAACACAATTTCTGCTTTTAGATGTAATATCGCGGCTGGAGTAATTACAGGATGAAATATGTTTTACTCCACTGTCACATGCATTATCAAATCTTAACAGCGCTCCTAAGTATAATGTGGTAATAATAGCATCAAATCAGTATCTGAGCCACACAGCAGTACCTGAGTTAGTGTATGTCCACACTGTGCCCAAGAAGAGCTATAAAGGGAATATTTTGTGCTGGAAATACAGAATACTTCAATGCAACTCAATGTAGACTGTTGCAAGCTGACTTCAAGATGGGTCGTGAAGGTTCTGCCTCTGCAGGCACACCCAGCAAGGGGAGCACAGACTGCAGCAGACTCACATCCCACTGGTTCAGAGTGCAGGTGAATGTGGAGCCTGTCAGAATTTAGACAAAACCCAAGATCATTTCTGCTCTGGCCCTGTTGTTGTCCTGCTCGGGTGATGCTGGAAAAGCCACTTTTATTCTCTGTGCTGCAGCTTCTCCATCTGTAAAATAGTGCTAATATAACTTAGCACTATTTTTCAAATATCTTTTTAAAAGCTCTTCATAAGAACAAGCCGTTTGTACTCTTCTATGCCTCACTTCAGTATAAGTTGGGCAGATTTTTGTCTGTCTCTTTCTTTGTGCATGTGTCAAGTGCAGGACGTAGTTTAGCATTATATCATTTTGTGTATGGCTTTTATGTGCATTACTCTCCATGTCTGAGATGCAACAGAACAAAATAATTTGAGGATGTCTTTTGCTCTTTTTTTCCTAGGAAAACTGAAATGCCCAGTATACCCAACAGAACTGGTGTTTGCCTTGGACACCTCTAGAACACTCACTCCTGAGACATTTGAACGGATGAGAGAGATTATGATAGCGATAGTGAGTGATGCCAGAATCAGAGACAGCAACTGCCCAGTGGGAGCCAGAGTCGCTGTTGTTTCCTACAACTTGGTTACTCACCACCTGATCTGCTTCTCAGAGTTTCACAATAAGAATAAGCTACTCAATGCAATAAAAAGTATTTCTTACCAGACATCCTCCAGTGAACGAGACACTGGAGCTGCGATGAGATTCATTGCCAAGAATGTTTTCAAGAGAACTCTACGAGGTCCTAATGTGAGAAAAATAGCTGTGGTTTTCAGCCATGGACCAGCCACAGATGCATCTTCTGTTAAACAAGCTGTCCTGGAGATGAGAGCAGTAGAAGTCATTCCAGTAGTTATTGCTTTTGAAAACACGCCCCACATCTCCCAAGCTTTCCTGGTAAGAAATTTATTACACTTTTTTTCTTTATGCTCAGTAATATAAGTTTAAAACAAGAAACATTAAATGTATTAGGTGATGCTAATCCCACATGTAATACTCTTGAGCACAGTGAGTCACCTGAAACAAACTGATCCAAGTTCTGTTCACCAGTAGCTGTCAGTTAATTTTTAGTGATGCTAATGAAAGGTGTGAAAATACTGTAGATTTTATAAGAATACCTTAGCAGATGACAACAAAGATAATGTGTGCACACCATAAAATACATGAGTGACTTTATAGAGGAGAGATTTTGGGTCAATAACTTTCTGATTAAAGCATCTGTTACAACTCTAATATTTTGGAACTATTCCCATCTACTTATAGTCCTATGAAGCAGATCATCGAACAGCAGATTCTCAGGTCTCTAGATAGTTTACTCTAAAATAGTAAAAGCTCACAGAATGTGTTTAGTAGGGAAGCCTTCAATGTATCAGCAAGTCTTGCACAGTAAATGGCTAAGTGCAAATTCCTTGTTTTATCACTTCATAAATAAGCTATCAAAAAATGGTGGAATTATGGAAAATGCTTCTAATGCACAATAAGTGAATAAAAGTTTAAAAGCCCTCTTATTCTTCATACTAGCATTTCCATAGCTTTGATGTATATGAAATATGTGTAGCAGTGAATAGAAAGGAAAAACGATCAAAGAACTATAATACTGAAAGCTAGGTAAAACACTAGTCTGATATTGGCATATTTGCATGCTAAGCTTTTTTGAAAACTAACCACAGGAATACTTAAAATAGCAAGAACTATCTGTGGTTTTCCTGTTGCCTGGACTTCAGGAGTCAGCTCTGGTGAAGATAAAAATGTGCTGTTTTAACACTGGAGATTTCTGAAGAAGACAATTCTTCCAGTGCACCTGGAGTGTGCTCCGTACCTCCTTCTTGTGGACCTGTTACTAGACGTAAATCATCTAAATGATGTTCATCAAGGCGAAAAATGCAACATTAGTAAAGGGCATCCACTTTCACTGCCAAGGATACTAAAGATTCTGAAAAACGTTTCTCAGATTAAGAGGCAAGCTTTGTTTTCTAGGCCAGTGTGACTTGGGAGCTTTTACTGAGGCTCCTTTTAATCATCCTTTTGGAATGCTCTTTCCCAGAAACAAATGCAGTGTGAGTAGTAAAGGAACGTGGTGATCTCTCCCAAGGTCTTGTGGGATGTTGTGCTTTCCTGGAAAAGTATTTCAGAAGCTCTCTCTTCTTTTCAGTGGAAAATGGTTCATGTGTTGGAATTTGTTTTTCTATGAAATAGCATTGAAATGAGGTTGCTGGCTTTATCTCAGAGACTGCTTATCTTTAAGTTTAAATCTCGCTTTCTTACCTAGGATCAATGCAAATAAAGATTCTTCTCTGCCTATTCCATTATCTCTTTGCTTCCAAGTTCCTTCCCTAATTGCAAAACAATTGTCCTCACAGTCACTTCTACAATGAAAAGAGAACACATACTTGGAGACACAAAGTTAGGAGTAGACTTGTGTTTGTAGATTGGATTTTCAGTATCCTGGAATATGGCAGACATTGGCTGGAGTTTTGTCACGGAAATATCTATGGCAGTTCAAAGTGTATACTCTTCATGTTTATCATGGAGGTGCCCTATAAACACTGAAACGTCAGCGGGAACATTATGGGTCAGTGTGTGTAGAACTCTGTGAGAGCAGAAGGGGTTATTTCCTAAAACCTTGGCTTACCAGCACAGTACCGTCTTGCTAAAGACCTTTAGGTGGATGTTTAATAAAAAATGTATAAAACAGGCCAGCGTTAGTGACATATGGGGATGTACATCTCAAAGGTACCTCTCTCTGTCCAGCGTCATCTATCACTCATTAAGACTTCATGATCAAGAATGGTGCTAAATTCTTCCCTCTCTTCTTCTTTCATGGGTTTCTAGGAAGTTAAACGTACAAGGTATCACTCTGAAAAACTTTTAAAAGGGTACTCTGTCTCAGGGTTGTGTGCCTGGCATGTGTCCTATTTTGCTTTGTGCTGCATCATATTGGGTGAGGTTCCTTGTTATGAGAAACAGTGTGGAGCTTTTGCTTCAAGAGAAAAACTTTAAAATGCCTCTGCTTGTCTGTTCTGGTGCAGAGCAATCTTCTCATAAACAGATGTGTCTGTCCTACTTTTACCTATGAGTGAATGCGCACTCACTTTACAAAATAAGTTATCGGGAACCTGAGTAGCACTTTGCCACCCGACGTGCTTTCCTCTTGTGATCTTATTGCCCTTTCTCTGACACTTCTGTAAAGAAAATGGATGGAAGGCTGATAACAGGGCTTCTGCCCTCTTCGCTTGGGAGCACAGTGCAGGGAAGGGACACTGTGGCATACCGTGAGGCAGCGTGTCTGACACATTTCACCCACCATTTTCACAATGGAGAAACTGTGAAACAGCCTGAGCATAGGAAGTCTTTGGAACTGGAAGACATCGTTCAGCTGAGTAGCCTGGCTTCTTAGTTGGATCTTGTGGCCCACATTGCAAAGCCCTCCTAACCATTATTGCAAAATCGAATATTAGAGTTACATTATTAAGGTAGATGGCCCTTATCAGTGAAGACTTCAAAATCCTCAAGCCAACAAGCTGTTCCTCTTGTAAAGTATGAGATGAATCATTGGTGCCCATAGTGCAGCTAACGAAAATTCAAAACCTGTTCTGAGGTGGTTTCTGCCTTTCCCTTGCATTTTAAATAATAGAACTCAAAATTATTAGTAGTCACATCACTCTTAATAAGGCATATTGTGCAAGCGCTGCATGTAGACTTTATCCTCTAAAATAAATTGCTGTATACTGCAAATTCACTAGAGCATGGATTAATTTTTATTATTCTGCTGTTTAGCTTCTGAAAGGGTGTTATACTCAGGTCACTTGCTGTAAAGAAAAAATGTTAGAAAGGATTTAGTAACTACAGCACTTCATTTAGTACTTGCCAAGTGGTCCTACAGGGAAATGTGATATGTGTATTATAAATGTCCTAGGAAATCACGCAATTGCATTTTAGACAGAAAGGTCCAAATTCAATGATACAAACTTGGCATTAAAGAATATGTTATGGAGTGAGGGTGTATTTCTATGGAATAATGTAGGAAAGATTGTGCAATAACTATAAATTTTGTGTTGAGAGTAAATTATTTTTCTGTCCGATGAGGAATGACAGAAAGGATATACAAAAAAAATAATTGTAAGCAAGGCATGGAAGATTTTTATGTCAATGAAAGGGAGTTATTGATTTATGTTGTGTTAATGCTCACCAAAAATAATATGTGACCTTGCAGAAATTATAATACTGCTACACATGAAGGATTTTATTAATTTAAAAGATGTGTTTCTTCCTTTCTTCCCTAACTTATACAGTAAAACTGTTGTTTTAAAATTGATTAGGTTGTGTTTATCTAACATGCAGTTGAAACTCATGGAGCAATGCCCAAGATTATTTTAGCCTGTTTGGTTTTTATGCCAACTTTCATAATTAGATAATGTTATCTGAGAAAAAGACTTCCACACCATGCATAGTCTATTAAGAGACCATATTCGGCGCAGTGGGACTTGTGTGGAAAACCCCAAAGGCAGACTGTGTTTCTCATTAAGACTGAACTATTTAGTCCCATACCTGTGGTTTCTATTGCAGATTAGTTATTTGAAATGAAACCTCTTCCTTTTCCTCAAATGTCATGCCCAGTTTAGGGGTTTACAGCTGAGAAACTGAAACTTACTGAAAATCTCTGTTCTTGTGCATTTTTTTCTCAGGCCTCCTCATAAAAGCAAACCCAGCAGGATCTAACCTGTCGCTTCTTTCAGATTCACTAGATTTTACTTATTTCCTAAAGCATTCATTGTCTTCACCCAAAAAGGTGTCACTTCTTTCTAAAACCAATGAATTAAAAAATTTGCTTTAGAATATCATTATAAAATATTGTGTAGTATAGTTAAGATATATGTATTCTGGGATCCATCACAGATTTAAACTTTGTTCACCTTGCAAAATCACCACAAGGTGCCAGTGATCACTGCTGCAGCTTTCTCTCCATGAGAAGAGTCATGTCCTAGACAGATAGGAAGTTTCTTTTTTCCTCCTGTAAATGTGAGGAAGTTCATTTCAAGTTGCATCTGTTAGAGTAGAGCAAGTAGTGTGAGAGGGCAGACACCAGTAGGGCACAGGCAAAAACAAAGAGCTGTTTGGTTTCAGATGTTTCTATAAGGAAAAACAACACTTGTCTGGACACAGAATTCATAAGTGAGGATGAAAGTGATCCAAAAAGCTGCTACCAAATGACCTGGAAGCCTCCCAGGGAGTTTGGCCCAGACAGATGATATTCCTGTCATCCCATTTCCTATATTTATGATGGTGAATACAAAAATGCTTACTTTGTTTATTCTGAAGAAAGGACTTGTTGAAGTAACTCTTGAAATGTGAACTATAGTGATGGATACTGGGAAAGGAAAAGAGAGAGGAAGGAGGGAGGGAGTTGCTTCCCTAAAGTCACAACTTGTGAAGGAGTCATTGGTGTGGACAAAGCTGACTGTTTGTTATCACTGCTTGTCACTGTCCTTTCCTTCAAACTGCAGGAGAACCCAGGCAGACAAACTCATTGAGGGATTTGTGTCTTGGCACAAGGACACAAGAAAGCGTGGAGCTTTTGTGGATTTGGACAATAGCACTAGAAAAATGGTTTTATCTCATTTTAGGGCTTGATTAGGAACAAATCTATGTGAGAATGCCACAACTGGGATATGTGCACTGATTGTCTGCAGTGCATCTCTTTACCCCCCACAACCCCTGGCAATCAGTCTTCTGGGCCAAGTTCATGCACTAAATTTACACTTGATCGACAGCAAGAAATCATAGAGCACTTACTCAGCAGTACTCACCTGATGTCTTTACTTTTTGATTCTAGATGGATGATTCTGGATTGTTTCAAGTGCTAAATATTCGTGGTGGACAATACAATGAAGCGTTACAAAGATTTCAGCTCTGCACTTTGTGCTATGGTAAGACCAATGCAGTATTTTGAATTGTCATTAAAGGAGAAATACAGTATTACGTAGCATTGCCTAGTGAAGAGCAATGAGATAAGCAAAAGGGCTGAGACGTTCCTCTGGCAAAATGATTTGTCCTCATTTCTTGTTGATGTGTTGGATTCCTAAAGCTGAATCTGTTTTCAGTGAACATTATTTACTGGCAACCTATCACCTGTATTGTCATGGCTGCCAGATCTTTTTTAAAGGAAAATACTTAAGTTGGAAGAACATGTTTGTCCATCTTAAGTTTCATCAAATGTGGTGTCAAACATCTAGAGCCATTTCCTTACTCTTGCCTTTCTGGGACCTTCTACCTAGAATGAGCAAATGCTTTTATTTCGGGATATCTGGATCCTTGTCTGACCAGAATGTCTGGCTGAAAAGAATGCACTTACTCAAATTGCATCCTAAAAGCAAGTGTTAATTAAACGTAACAGTGCAAGGCTACCATTGTCTTTCAGCTTTAAAACCTCTGCATGGCAAAGTTTACTAACCTTTAAGAAGCCGTAGCAGCAACAATCATACACTTTCTTCTGTAAAGCCAGTATCTTCCCAGACTGGTGAAGACAGGTAATAGGGATAGAGCCTACATCCTTCTCTCCTTCCTTTTCCTTATTCTTCAGAAAGTAATTTCTGATCTTTCCATCACTATGTGAAGCTGGAGAGTACCCCTATGTATTCTTACTGTGACGCACAGTGGTCAGAAAGACAGATGAAGTATTAACAAGGAGTATCTCATTTTGTGACTCAGCTAAGGGTCTGACGTTCGTGGCATGTGAGGTCCTCTGACTTCTTTATCTGTGCAATAGCGCACATAACAGCTTGGTAGAAAGACTTGTTAGTCTGCTGGAATATGGGCAACCTACTTGTATGTTCTGGGTCTGAGTTGGATTTACCTTTTGCAGAAAGTATAATAGTTTCAAGGGTCAGCAAATATTTTAAAAGTCTTGACTGCAGTCGTTTTGCAATTTTTGCAATGCTGACCAACGTTGACTCCTGACCAGAGTCCTCAACAATTTGGTGAAGGTCACCAATATCACAAAGACTCTTTTCTGCGAAGCACATCATTGTGAAGATTGACCCTTGTGCTTTCTGCAATAACGGGAAAAATTGCAATTCTGAAAATGCCATTTTCTCTTCTTGACTCAAAGTGCTTTTTCAAAAAGTATTGATTTCTCCTCTTAGTTCCATAATATTTTAGGTTTCCTCCAAAAGCTTCCAGCAGTTCTATTAGTTAGGAATAAAACTTCTATTTAAATAGCCAAATAAATACATTCTCATATGTTACCCAAATGACGAAAAGTTGCTACAGTTGGTGTATGTAGTGGTCTCTGTCATAACCAAAAAGAATTAAATACCTTATGAAATACATACTGAAGTAAACAGGAGCGGTTTTGGGTTTTATTGATTTTAATGGGAAGGAACGTCCTGATCTCCTATTTTTTCTAAATCTTGCTTTTTTAAAAAAAACTTGTACAAAAATAAACAGTCATAATGTAATTAACTCTTTTCCTGTGATCTTTTTTATTTTAATGGGAAATAGAGCAACAATTGCCTTGCAGTACCTGGTGCATAATTATGTGTTTTGAGTCAGCCTTTATTTTCCTAACATGCATTGGGGTCTTTCTAGCGGTTTTGTTCTTTTTTTTCCTTAAAAAAAAAAAAAGCAACAACAACAGGCTATTCTGACACTGTAGATCTGTGATCACATTCATTGTTACATATTTGCTTTTTGATTGGTCTAAAAAAAGGCTAATTGATTTTACATTCTTTTTCAGACAAATGTAAACCGGATGCTTTTTGTGAACGTCCCAGGCCCCGTTCAGTGAGGGCATATGTGGATGCTGCATTCATTCTGGACAGTTCACAGAAATTGAGTGGTGCTGAATTTCAGCAAGTCAAAGACTTAATGAGCAGAGCAGTCACTGCATTCAGCATTTCCTCAGACCCAGAAACATCTGTTGAAGGGGATAGAATAGCTGTGGTGAGCCACGCACTGCCAGATTTCAAAGCAGGCACAGGCAAGAGCCCAGTAAAGAAAGAGTTTGACTTCGTTACCTACCGCAGTAAAGACCAAATGAGAAGATATATTAACGAGTCTCTTCAACAGCTGAATGGAGAGGCTGCCGTCAGTTATGCCATACAATGGACAATTGGTAACATTTTCTCAGGTGTTCCCAATCCAAGACCACTCAAATTTATCGTCATTATATCTGCTGGAAAAACAAGTCAATGGGATAAAAAAGTGTTAAAAAATATTTCCCTGCAAGCTAAGTGCCAAGGCTATGCTCTGGTTGTGATTTCACTAGGGAAGTCCTATGACAGAAATGAACTGGAAGAGCTTGCAAGCACTCCTCTGGAACGACATTTGATTCAGCTTGGCAGAATCCACAAGCCTGAACTTGACTATGTAATGAGGTTTCTGAAGCCATTCATACGCTTCCTCAGGAGTAAGTTATCACATCATAAGTGTTAGGGGTTTTTATCCTTTTTTTGGTTTCCCTGTGAATTTTCAGTATTCTGCAAAAGTACTGGATGGATAAGATTGGGGCGTA
Source organism: Pampusana beccarii (assembly GCA_013399365.1). Classification (NCBI taxonomy): domain Eukaryota; kingdom Metazoa; phylum Chordata; class Aves; order Columbiformes; family Columbidae; genus Pampusana; species Pampusana beccarii. The sequence goes on from VWYH01008987.1 coordinate 19,563, forward strand.
CTTGTGGATGTGCATCGCTGGGCAGGTTATATTCATTCTCCCTTCACAGAGATCTTCAGCCTTTTTCTTTGGGTAAAATCAGGGATTATATCCATCCTCCTTCATTCCAGGAGTCTTTATTTTGGTGACTGATGTCCAAGGGCCTGTTGTTTGTTATCAGTTTCACAAAGAGCTTAGCCAGGAACAACTGATGGAATGGATGTGGCTTTGACGCTGCAGGAAGCTCTGTTAAGATTGACATTGCCATGTAGCGTGGCTGCTTTTTCTTTGCCCAGAAATATCCCTGATTTTGAGAAATAAATATTTGGTTATAAAAATGTTCTTTTCAAAAGCACAAACACCACCAACTTTTTCGTGCAGAGTACCCTCACCAACAGATAGTTAAGGTTTTCCATTGCCTTTAGATTTTAACATCACTGAGGCCTGTCCCTTCTAATAGGATAGAAAATCCCCAGTGCAGTTCTTTGAGTGACTTTGTCCTGATCATGTGTTGTATATTCAGCAAGGAAAACGTATAGCTATGGAGGAAATCAGCCATCATCAAGGTTTTTTAAATACAGGTCAATGGAGAATGCAAATGGGAACTGAGTTCACAATTCATTTTATAATGCGTATATGGAAATCCTGCTACACTGCAGGGAGTTAGAGGGAAAAATTGACTGTGAAGCTAAATGCTCTGTGTTGGAGTGAAATACTGACAAGTGCCCTGCTCGTATTAGTGAGCAACTCCAGATGACCTTCAGTGGGATCTAGGTACTTCTGCCTCATCACTCAGCTTTGAAAGCCCAAGACCTAACATTTTTGCTACTGTAAAAATATAAAAATCTATCTGTCAAAATGAGAATAGCCTAGTGATTGTCTGTATCCTCTACAAAGTGTGTTAAATTGTGAATAGAGACCACATAAAAAGACAGTAAACATTATGTTATTCATAGCCTTTGTTAGTGGCTTTTAAGCTAAAAAGTTAGAACAACCTACTAAGGAAATAAAAAAACGAAATAAAAAAGTACAAATATAATCTGCACATTCATCTGAACTTAAGTTTATTTAGGTCCTTCATTATTTCATTCAAGTTAATTGCACTTTTGCCTATTGATAGGTGCAAAATCAGACCACCATAGCATTGATCTTTCTATATGTAGTGTTTGTGATATGTGTATAAAATTAATTAAGTCATTTGATTTGTAGCTATTCCTGGATAAAAGACAAAGCTTTGCCAAAATCTTCTAAATCCCACAAACCTGATGAATTTTGTTACTTCTTCTGAACAGGTGAGAACAACTACCCACCAGAAGAGCTCAAGAGAAAGTGCAGTGGCCTCCGCTTTCAGAGCCAAAGACCCATGTAAGTCCATTACATAATTATGTGAATATTGGGGGGTGTCCTGGTGTCGGCTGGGATAGCGATAATTTTCTTCCTGGTAGCCAGTATAGTGCTGTGTTTTGGATTTAGTATGAGGAGAACGTTGATAACACACTGATGTTTTAGTTGTTGCTAAGCAGTCAAGGACTTTTCAGCTTCTCATACTGGCCTGCCAGCGAGAAGACAGGGAGTTCACAAGGGGCTGGGAGGGGACGCAGCTGGGACAGCTGACCCCAACTGGCCAAAGGGATATTCCAGACCACATGATGTAATGCTCAGTATATAAAGCTGGAGGAAGAAGGAGGAAGCGGGGGGATGCTTGGAGTGATGGCTTTTGTCTTCCCAAGTAACCATTATGTGTGATGGAGCCCGGCTTTCCTGGTCATGGCTGAACACCTGTCTGCCCGTGGGACATGGTGAATGAATCCCTTGTTTTGCTTTGCTTGCACACACGGCTTTTGCTTTACTTATTAAACTGTCTTTAGCTCAATGCACGAACTTTCTCACTTTTACTCTTCTGATTCTCTACCCCATCCCACCAGGGAGGAGTGAGCGAGCAGCTGCGTGGTGCTTAGTTGCCAGCTGGGGTTAAACCATGACAGGGAGTTAATGGTGAATAATATTTGCTTTCAGAGCACTCTCTTTATTGAGTGTTTTCAACAAGTTTTTTGTTTGATCGGTTAAAAGTCTGCTTGATTGGCAAAGATAAGAAGTGGAACTGGACTCTGATAAATACATTAGAAATTGACAGCATACCATGTTGCATTTTAAAACAAGTCTAAAATTGTTGCACAAAATTAATGATATCACTTGTATCGTTTTTTCTGTTTTAAACATACCTTTCTAGTCACGCAAAACTACACATTGTGCCCTTCTGAAAATTTCCAAGTGCCTTAATATATTTTACTATCAAAACGCTACTTTGTTTTTGTTAATGAAGGCCTAAATATAATGAGAAAAGAGAAGTCAAAACTGAGGAAAGCAGTCACTGATGGCAGCCAGTTTTGTGATTCATCCTGCCAAAGTCATTGGTTGGTTCTGAAATTGAATCAAAGTGCAAAGGACTCAGTTTCAATGCAGAGATTCACTAGGGAATTGCCCAGTAGGACACACACCCGAAAAATGCTGCAAAAGATTGCGTGGCCAGTCTTCGGGTCAGCAGAGGAAACATGAGTTTTCCTGGTTTGCATTACTATTGTATAGATCATAAGAATCTCTGTTATGCAGGCAGGCACACTGTCAGCTTATATCTACTTGTTAGCACAGCATTCGCATGAGCCTGGGGAAAAATTTGAATTCTTGGATTAGAAAAAAATTATTATAATAGTGAGCAAAATTAAAGCTTTTGAAATCTTTTCCTCCTGCTCTTGGGGGAGAATAGCTAGAGCAGCTGGCTGAGAGTTCTTGTTTCTGTTTACTTCTGTTTAGAAACACTATCTCTTTTTCGCAGTCACCCCGTTCTAAATTTTTTTTGGCAGCAGTTCACATATACATTACCTTGGATCATGGCTGATAATAGTATCAATAACTTGTAACAATCAACTTTGTTTCTTATTCTAAACCGAAGTCTGTGTTTTCTTGAGAGCTACATGTATCTTCTTCTGCCCTTCCATGCGCTGTGCAAAAGCATTCCAATCCTTATCACACTTTTTTTAAAATTATACATAGGTCAGTTTTTAAGACTTAGTTTTTCAAGAGAAGTGACTGCAAGCAGTCAGGAAAGAGAACGTTGTTCCGATACCAAGAGAAAATACGTATTTTCTTGTTCTGTGTGTAAAGAGGTTGCAGGTCTCTTAATGTGGGGAGGAAGAACACCATGCCAGCTGATTTTTTTTCTTTTTTTCGGGTATATCAAATCGTAATTTCAGCATGTTTGTATTTCTGTTATAATTCGTCATTTAATTCTGTCAGTAGGCTTGAGCAATTTTCTGAAGAAATTCAGTTCCCTTCTCGTTTAGAAGGAGGTACCTGTGAATGTTTTATCACCACACATCCTGGTTGTGTCCTGTGTTTACCTCTAGCTTAGAAACAAAAGAGATGTCTGCAGATGATGTCACCATAGAGATTACTTCATTCACTCCTCCCCACTACTCCAGAGGGTTGTTTCAGGCTGATAGAAAATATATGCCATTAAGACGAAGAGTTTTCACCAGTAAGAAAAAAAACTGGAGTAACTAGACATATAAGGCACGGCTTCCAGAAATGCTAAGCCCTTCAGCCCAGCTGAAGACAGTGGAGGCTGTGCGTGAAAGTACAATCTGTATTTGAAAGAAACAAGCAAGAAGGGAAAACACATCATTACACAGATTAGCACTAGATGGATCCTAATTCATCCTTGCAATACCAAGTGGAAGTCTCTTCTCCAATTTCGCCTCTGCTTCAAGCTGATCTTTCATTATTTTTCTCCTCTGGTCGCGAGTGAATGATTCATATAAACCTCTGTCCATTTTCCGGCAGAACCATCTCTAAGCGGGATGAAAAGCCTGATGCTTTCTCTACTCACCTGCTGTCTCTTCCCAGCTAGCCTTTTAAAGCACAGAGTTGTGTTTTGGTTTCTTTCAGCTCGATGCTATTCCCAAGATTTTAGTGAACACAAACTGGACTGCAGAGCAGATATCAGAATAGTCAGCAGGTGCTTAGCTAGCAGAAGCAGACCTTGTTCTGGAGTAAGCCCTGCAAATCATTCTTAACTTTTTCTTGAACTGAGTTTGTTGAGAATGGGGTTTGGGTTTTTGCAATCAAATGTTAAGCCAAGCCATGCTTCATAACTTTTTCCTGAATTCTTTCTAGCTTTCCTGCCCTTCCTGAGGTGTGAATATCAACCACAGATAACCGCATCATAGGAAGAAAATCATCAGTACCATGAAGAGACAAAATGGCTTTCACATGTGATTTTCTGCTATTCAGCGTCCCTTAAGAATGCATTAGCAATATTTGCTGAAATCATGATCTGATGATGTCTCTTTTAGAAACTGCTAGATGAGAAGTTATTTTAGTAGTATCTGCTATGAAAAAATATGATGAATGCAGAGAGGCACTTGCTCATTGGGAGGCCAGAAGGATTTCAAGTCCTTCAGAAAGAGATTTAGAGTATATCAGACTATATCAGATTAGTTGTAGATGGAGTTAATAGATTTTCCACTTTCCATATCCTTAGCTTTTTAATTTTTCCTTTTCTCCTACATCCTTAAGAGGAGAAAGTGGGTTGTGTTTTGTTGTTAGGGACTACAGCACTCCACAGTGATGAGAAATGTTTTATTCCCATCTATTTCCATGACAGGGTTCTGCAGGAGCACTTACTAAGTTAAATATGTGAGCTAAATCAAGCATGTGGGTTGGGCAGAGATTTCCTCAATGGAATACTTGCTATCTTAAACACAAAGAACATGCAGAAGGTGGGGAGAAATAACTCAAGAAATAAATTTTCTCTGAATTCATGAGAATTTTTTGTTTGTTTTGCTTCTCAGATATCTGGGAAGGAGAAAGGGAACGTACTCCTCTTAAAAGGCACACAGTAACCTGAAGACAGATAGAAGCAGTTCATGATTTTCCTCTGGAAGTACACTGCATTCCAGAGAAACGTATGTTTCTCTTCAGTGTTTCTAAGAGTTACTGAGGACAAGATCACTAGGAAGATGCTTGTTTCAGAATTACAATACCTGTCTCTTATGCCTCAGAGAACTAAAAGTGGAGTGCTAATCATTTTCCCTCTCTTCCAGGATCAATGGCACCTGCCTGCCTTATGGCAGCTGGTCTAATTTGGACAGGAAGTAAATTATCTGAGCAAAGGTGCCTCTTTCCTTTCTCTGTGGTCAGGATAGACTCCCTCATGAGAATTTAAAGTTGGAAGGCAAGGGGATTTTTGATCCTGGCTGGATTTTTAAAATGTTAGAATAGTCAGGTAATTCATAACAGTCTTGTTAACATTGAAACACTTCTCTTTTGATGAAAGACTGAATTCCGTTCAAGAAGCTGTTTAAATAAAAAGATAATTTTCTCTTCCATTGTACAGAAACCTATGTACACAAGTAAAATGACTTTTTTTCAAGGCCATCCCTGTCAGAAAATTCATGCTAGAGTTATTGCAAAATCACATCTTTAATTTTCAACATGCCGTTTTTTTATATAGCAGTTTTGTGATTAGTAGCCCTTAGTGGATTTTTTTTTTCTCTGAATTCAAGTATTCTTTGAATACAGCAAACCTTTGGTGCTCGCAACAACACAAAACAATGAGCCTCATCACTTATAGCTTGTGTATCAATATCGGGCATTGAGTTCTTGTTTTCATAGGATTGTCTGTTAAAACTCCAACATTTTTTTCCCTGAATACGACTAAGCTATTCAGGACTCATTCAGGGGGCGCATTGTAAACACAAAGTTAAGACTGGGCTGTGTTTACCATGTGCACCACTTTTACCTGCAAAGAATTTCATTTGACATGGGATCACTTGGTCATCCACTACCGTGAAATCCTTCTGTAACATGTTTACAGTCAGTTTTCATTCCTACTGGCCTAAGTAACTTGCTGTCTTCAGCCACTTTGGGCACATCACTGTTCCCTTCTTTTTTCTAAGTCACTGATAATCATGAACACCACAGGTCTAAGCATAAATCCACGTGTCTCTACTGACAGCTTTCATCCACTGCAAAAACTGATCTATTCCTAATCTCATTTACTGTATTTTAAGTAGTATTTGTGGCAGATGCACTTGATTCCCCTCCGACCAAACCATCAGCAGTTTGGTACGTGCTCCAGAGGAGTTAAAGGCCCGAGCTGCAGCTGGGCCAAGAACTCCTTTTAGGAAACTCACAAGGAAGCAGAATGGCACACTGAAGAGCAAAAAGATGTGGGTGCAGGGAGTCTCAGGCAGACCTTTCCCACTGTATGCAAGTCAACCACTTTATTCCATAAATGTGACAGCCTCAGTGAGCTTACTTTGAGCTCTCTCTGTTAAACGAATGTGGCTGTATGGTGATGATCTTTTACTGCTCACAGACCTCTGGATGAGCCCAGTTTAACTTTCATATCAATCATTTAGCTTAAGTAAATGCATATTAATAGAATGAATCACTTAGAATTATAAAGTTGTGTGATTTTTAATATATTGTCTGCCTCACGTTACTTAGCTGAATTTGCTGGAATCTTAAGCTGTATGTTGTAGAATTCTGCTTATATTCGCCAAACTTGTATCTACTTAATGAAAACAAAAGCAGCTACAGACCATCATGAACACCTGCAAGATAAGGCCTGTTTTGCACTTTACTGGGAAGAACAGAATTTACTCAGGAAGAATAATGCCTTCAAGGCCAGCAGGAAGCAGCAGACCATTATGGACACCTGCAAGACCTGTTTTGCACTTTGCTGAACAAATAGGATTAATTCAGACGAAACAACACCTTCAAGGCTGGCACAAAGTGGCTACTGACTGTGAACAATATCTACAGTTAAACACAATGAAGGCCCATCTGAGGTCAGTGAAAAGGATCCAGTGAGAAGCAAGAAGACCCCAGACTCAAATATTGCTGTTGGACTGATTCATGGTGTGAGGGGCAGGTAAATAGTCTGTAAGGGTGTAAAGACACAGGGATTTCTATGCTTGGCTGGGACCTCTGCGAAGGCACCCAGTTCAAGCCACCCCTGCTGCTGTTCTGCTCCATTAAATTATTTATTTCTGCAAACTGTGATGCCTGAGAGTTTGCTTCAAGAGACCTAGGATCCAGACTTGATCTGACCTGACACTAAGCCCCTAGAGGGGAGGCAAGCAGGATGACATGCAGAATAATTAAACTTTGAAATCCTAGCCAAGCAATATAAGTAATCGGGTGTACACACATATTCCTTTCGCCATAAATAAACATAACCCCTTACCTGTTTTCCCTTACGCTCTATGTCTCTTAGACACGAACCACTGATCAAGTCTGGGGCTAAGTTTGGATCCAGCTGCACCTAGACTCCTCTCTGAGGAGTTTAGAAAGCAAGGGGGTCCATTCTGAACCTTGTGGCTCAATGGGAGGACCTCCCTCTACGCTTTCACATCTCCTGTCCCCACAGAAATTACTCTAAAACAACTCTCACCCAGTTCTGCTTGGCATATTTCCTCCATGCAGTAAGTACTAGAGTGAACCTTGCCATCAAACTCTATTATGTCGCACTTTTCTTTAAGTGATCTAAACACTGCTCTGCGGCAAGCAGGACCCTAAATCGTTCATCCATCATAGTATTAAATAGTTTTTAATTTAATAACTGTATTTAACAACGTTAATCTGCGAGAAGTTTTTATATCAAGTGACAATGTTAATTATTTTCTGAAGGCTTTCATCAGGGAACTTGTCAAAATCTTCTGGAAATGCAGGACAATCAGGCAGACTTGTGTTGCCCACATGGCTAGTGATTCATTCAAAGGTAGGTTTATGATAAAAGACTTGGCCCTACATGTTGACTCTTCCTCGGTAGAGCACGTTTATTGATATCTCTACCAACTCTGCTTCTTTTTATAATATACTTCCTACTAGTTTGCCAACTGCATACATTATGCTGGTCTGTAAACTTCCCAGAATTTTTCTGTAAGACCTGATGTCAATTCTGCCGATTTTCATCCTTTTGGTACTACAGTAGTTTTAAGCAAGAGGCTGCAAACCATAATTAGCACTTCAACTTTTTCATTCCTGATGCTCTTTAAAACATGTCACCCTTTAGATGAGTATTTTCTGCTCTTGGCAAGTTACTACTGCTTGAAACTTCTCCTACCAACATGGCAGATGTTTCAGGCAGGCAGATCCTCTGCACATCACCTACATGTGCAGAAAAGGGACGGGATTCTAGCATAGGAACCTCCCTGAACTCCTCCGTGGTGTACCCAGATGCAAAGTACCCATTTAATTGTCTGCCATAGCCTTGTTTTCTTTGAAAACTTGTACACGTTCATCGATTATTTGCCATACAGACTCTGTCAGATTCTCATTCCTGATATATTTGAAAAGTGTTTGTTATTTGGTTTTATATCTTGCAGAATTTTTTTTACCCAAGACTATATTTTGCCTCACTTTCTTGTATTTTTACATATGGTTTCCAAGGTTTCTTTTTCTCTGTTTTCCATTTTACTGTAGCTTATGCCTTTTGGAAGGTTTCTTTTACCTCACAGTAGCCTTTCATGGCTGGTGTGAATGTGTTATCTAAAAGTGTTATCTTTAAATGTCACACAACAGTAGGATGTCATCATCATGGTAGTTAAATGGAGCCTTTCACTGTTGGGCTTTCCACTTTTGCAGCCTCTGTAACTGCCTTTAACACACCACAGATGGCATCACCTTTCTGGAAAGAAAATCTGTTTCCTCTTTTGATGGGATTCTGTCCCTTCGGTCTCCTTTTGAGCTTTGCCAGCTTCTGCCCCAGGCTTAATCTGCATATACAAAGCTTTTCTTGACATCAAACCAGAGGAAATGTCACTGCAAATATCACACTCTTTCACATCCATTCTATGCTCCTCTAGTCTTGTCTTTAAATATTCTGCCAAAATCTGCCTAATATTAACTGTCAGCAATGTGGTATCATTTTATTTTAAAGGAAGACAATCTTTCCTGAAGAAGCTACAAAAGTTTCTCCTGTACTTACTGAATCTCAGCTCTTCTTCCTTCCAAGATTTTCCTATTGAGACACCATCTCTTTCTGGCAGTGTGCGTGATTCTGGAAAACTATTTTGGAAAATATTATTGTGCCATTCCTGGCCCTTTACCTGCTTTTTAAAAGCCAAAATTTTGACTCCATAATATCTTTCCTATTGTTTAATCTGTCATAGCTGTCCACACAGCTTATGCAACTTCTGGGCCCTCTCCAGGTTTCCTAAGAGCCCATCTGGACACTTTGTATTATGTTAGCACATACGATGAATCCACACTGAAGTATATTACGGATCTGGGAGTCTTTGGATCAAAATGCTGTTAAACATGCAAGAATAATGCCTACTTTTATTAATCTTTGTGATTTATGACTCTCTGCTCATGTGTTTCAGGTATGTCAGCATGCCCTGTGCCTCCAACTGACTTGGTGTTTGCCTCCGGCTTTCACACAGAAGATACACCTTAAGTATTTGAAAGAATGGGAGAAATTGTAACTGTAATGGTCAATGTCACCAAAATCAGAAACAATGGCTTCTCTGCAGGAACCAGAGTTACTGTTGTCTCGTACACGTTGGTTGTCCACAACCTGGTCTGCTTCTCAGAGTTCTGCAACAAGAATAAACACCTCAAGGGTCATAAAAATCTGAAATCGGAGATCTAACAGAAGAAAGAGATGCACATTTCAGTCAGATCTCCCCACAAATGTGTCTTCTTTTAAATACTGCAGACCTGAAGTAGACTGAATTGGATATTTTTCCTGTTGTTTTTGCTTTTAATGATATCCCCAGCAATGATTAAGTGTTTGAGGTAATAAGTTTGCTTACTTTTTTTTTTTAGCAGTCAATAAAAAGACCTACACAGCCTAAGAAAGATGTAGAAGACGACAAAGCAACGTGCAAGGGGGAAGGTAAAGATTACGAGCAGAACTACAAGTTTCTGTTCAGAATTAGTTCTGTTACATTACTAGGATCAAAAATCTTGAATCTGCGAATTGGTAGTTAAGAAGTCTTAAGTCGCATAAGGAATCTGGTAAATAATATCTTGAATCTGGCTGCCTCCTTATGGATAGTTGAGAGCACAAGTAAATAACAAAGCTTTTAATTGTACAAAAAAAAAAAAAATCATGGTTTTCCTACTGCTTCCTTTCGTTCTTCCCTGCCTTCCTCTCTCTCTACCCACACCTCATCAATTCTGTTGTGTGTTAGTGGGTTAACAAGTGTTTATGAGGTTTTGCACAATCCTTGTCTTTAACAACTTCCTGCCAATTCTTACAGGGTTATGTAAACCCCTTAGTCCTCTGACTACCTCTCATAACTCAAATTAGTCCCTTGAATTATTGGCTGTCCTGAGTGCTGCAGGGATTCACGGCTGCTCGCTGGATGAGTGTATTTTTAACTTTTCCTACATTTATTTTGTCCTACAACCTTGAGCTCTGCCCCTATAGGGTAATTCCACATTACTGTTTTCTCTTCTTTTTTACCTCCTGTGTAAAACTGTCTTAACATCTGGTAAGAACTGTTTATTTTAAAATATCGTTTATAAACTTTGGGAACCATATTCATCCTAGGTGTGAGTGATGTAACGTGAGGTTTACCTGAAGACGAAATGGGTGCATGATGTGTGGGGTTTGGATCAGATTTTGTTGGGTAAAAAATTGTATACAATAGAGAAACAAATACAGGACTCACAGAGATTACCAAATAATGGTGAAACTGTGCAGAATACTGCATTAGAATTTGTACTGCACATAGTCTTTTCCTGCAAAGAATGTGGAAGTAGTACATTTTATCCTGAAATACTGAACTATTTCAAGCTGTTCTCTTCTATGGTAGCTCTAGTACCTCACTTATAGTAATTCAGTTACTTCTTCAGTATTTCTCAGTCATCTGAGTATAGATTACTGAAAACATCATCCATCACAAATCACTTCAGTGCTAGTTTACTCCTAGCTGTGAAAGGCAGAACAAGTTTATTCACATGGGATTTTAGTATCAGCATCTGTACCTAAAGGAAAGGTGGTAATGAATTTGTTTCTTTGTCAGCAGTGTGATGTGATGACACGGCACTGATGGAACAAGCATTATTTTAGAGATGTAAGCTACCTACCATACCAGACTGCTCATTTCAGCACATCTGGCTCATTCCACAACCACTACACACGCTAAGCTTTTACTGAAGCTGATGCGGTTTCTGTGCAAAGACATCAAGTTAATGGGCCTCATCACGTTGTAAAGAGCCTTCACTTGTGTGGAGATTTTGGCTGAGCACTTCCTTTGCAAATAGAAATCTCAAACAGTACCTCTGTGCGTAGCAAAAAGAAAGAGCTCAGTGTGGATCAGGACTAGATCTTCTACCTGTCTAAACATGAGGTATACACTTGTATACTCTCCACCTATACTTGGCACAGATTTATCACCGACTCAAGAACTCTTCTTTAACTACAGACTCTCAGCCTAGACCCATAACTTTTGTGTTGCTTGATCTAAGATGGGACCTATTCAGTCCTCAGTACTACTTGGTGTTACTAAATACGCCATTTCCCAGTCAACCAGTCCATGAACACAACTAATTACAAAACTGCAGCAGGTGTGTTTAGTTGCAGTGAATTCTGGGCCATTCCCAGAATGATCCTCTGTGTTGCGGTATAGGGTTGCTGTTAGAGCATCATTTGGTATATCTGTTAATTGCAATGCCTTATTGTGTAATTGCCCATCAAGTGTTGACTACCTCAGAGAGTGCTTTCCACATTAATTTCAGTGGATGTGGCTTCTGGCGTTCAGTCAACATCAAGAGGGGGCGCAGCCCACAATGTAGCTAATCCCTTGGGATTAGTTTGCAGGGGTGGATCTAAATGTAATGAAACCTTGTCAGAAACTAAGCATGTGCAAAATAATTTTCTTAATTGTTTTATTTTAATGTACTTTAACTTTTTTTTTTTAATACAGAGAAGTGCTAATTAATTTATGTTGTTTTAGAGACAAGTGCGACCTGGATCTCTGTACTTGTGAACGTCACAGGTGCTTTCCACTCCAGAAATACGCAAATGCTTCTGTCATCTTAGGTAGGTCATAAAAAATTATCAGCAACAAACTCCAAAAAGTGAGAGACCTCTTGAACAAAACATTTGATGCTTTGGCGATCTCCCGCCAGCATAGTGGAGGTAGGGAAGCTGTCGTGAGCCATCATGGTCTTCCAGGAGCAAAGAAAAACTGAGAGGAATTAAAAATTTGATCTTGTAAGCCACAATGCTAGAGAATTCATGAGACTGCCCATTACAGAATCATTTCAACAGCTGAATGGAGAGAATTATGTTGGCTTGGCCATAAAATGGACAGTTAAAAATATTTTCCCAAAAGCTGCCAGTCAGAGAAACTGCAAGGTTATCATTGTTGTATCTGCTGGAGAATCCAGTGAAGTCCAGTTAAAAGTGTAATTTGGTTTTCCATTGCCATTTTCCAGGGGTATCTGTTTGTATGTTGGTTTTGTATTTGTTTTTAATTCATGAACAGAAACTGCTGACCCTGTAACATGTTAATAAAATCTCAGAGAAAGCTTTTCATGGCACAAGCCACAAAGAGGTGTGAAGAATGTGTAAATGGGAGAAAAACTCTTTGATGTCTACTGCCCAGCAGATTCTTGATAGAATAAGTTCAGTGGAAATAACATACTGTAACTGACCCAGCGCCTTAACTCTCTACTGGCCAGCAAAATGATATTGCATAGAAATATTTTTTTAATTGAAAAAAAAGTTTAATCTCTAGGCAAACATTAAAAACTTAACTGTAGCTCTGCTAACCGTTGCTTCCCATGGGTATAAATAATTTGTGGTGGTAGAAATGCTGCGTGTGCAGATAAAAAAATTTGCTTTTACATCTATCAGGAAGATGGTAACTTTGAGAAAGAGAGCAATTTGAGTGATGTAATAACAAGTAATGGAGAAATGCATACTTGTTATTGTTCAAGCTTAAGTGTATCAATGTTATGAACAGTATAAAATCAAAACCTTTGAAAGTGAGTTCAAATTCTAATGATATATTTGATGGTAAACTTAATTTCTTTGTTCTGTTTTCTTGACAGGCTCTTTCAACAGTCATCAAACAGAAAAATGTTAATGAGAGGCACAGCACAGCCTCCAGCAACCCGACCTGTAGCCAACAGACTCAAGGCTTTTGTGAGTCCAGATATTCATCTTTTTCATATGACACATACTTTACGTTTCATATTGGTGCTGTTCTTTTTACACTAGGGCCCTTCATGGTGAACTATGTTTACTTCTGATGGGAGAAAATGGAACAGGAAACATAAAGGCCCATTAAGACTGTGGGCAAAGTGAGCAGTTGCCTGTGGTTGGAAATGGCTGTCATGTGCCAAGCAGCCCCATTGCCCGTGGCACAGGAGACAGGCTCCGTTCTGTCAGCACCAGCTGCTGACTTGTCCTGACTTCAGCCACTGCCAAGAATGGGGAGCAGAGTGTTTGGAGCAGCTTTTAACCCTGTTGAGGCCACCTCTCCCAGCAGCAGCTGGTGGCATCTTCAACCCCTTTTTTTGGCAGCAGGCGTAGAGAGCCATGGTCCTCTCCTTTCCCTCTCTGTCCCCACAACATCAGCAAACCTTCATCCTTCTGTCCCTCTCCTGCATCCCAGGAGCTGCCAGACGTTTGCTAGTGCTGAGGAGCGGGGAGGAGAAGCAGACTCTGGGTCACAGGTATGGAACTGGGCTGGAGAGGAGGCCCCACCAGGGTGCAACCTGAAGTAGAGGGAGAGGAGGGGGAAGAGGCCTGACTTGGTGAGGGAGGCAGAGAGAGATGCCTTTAGCTCGCATAACACTACTCACAGTTCCCAAACTACCTCTGCATAACTGATGCTTTCCCGTGGTGTTGAAAAACCTTGAGTTGCCCCTGGCCAGAGACCTGACTTTCTGCTCTCTGAAAGACGTTTGTCAGGCATTTGAATCTTGAGTATGAGTTGTTCTATAACTGTGTGGTTTTTTTCTGTGAAGAATGACTGGAAATTCAGCAAAGTGACTGAAGGCAAATGAAGCAATGGTTTAAGAGGGTACATGCACATTCAACGGAAGAAAAGTACAGTGGGTATGAGTTTTCCTTTCCTTCTTCTCATTTTGGTTTAAAATATATACATCTAGATGTAGCCATAGTAAGCTCTTTTGACTTAAGTGGATGAGGAAAGCACTTAGTAATTTACAGTATCAAACATGTATGAGTTTGTGTTCTTGAAATATAGTTTGATAGTCTTAAGACATTATGGGAGTCTGGATCTACATAACCCCTTGGGAGCTGCTATGTGACTTCCATTTACTTGGATTTTTCTTTGTAGGCTTTTCTTGAAAAGCTTAGTGAATTTTTGTACACACGTACATATGCCTCTCTAGTAAGACGAAGTCTCTGAGTTTAAGTGGTTAAAAAATTACATGATATATTTTGGTAAATATACAAAAAAAGGGAAGAGGAAAATATTTCTATATAGCAGTTCACTGAACTGAACAAGACAAGATACTGCAAACGGATAGGAAATAATCAAAATCCCTTCCTCACTTCATTGCATAGTTGATGAAGTGACCAAAAGTTTCTTGATTGTGCTGAGAGACAGAATTTCTTCCCTTACAGATATTTGTGCTCTACACAGGAAGTGTTGAAAGGTTACCCTAAAATCACTAGGAATAAAAACTATCACCTTCAGAGCATACAGCTTTTAAGTGCATTGACCCAGTTTTTCAAATTCTTGCAACTGGCTCTATTAGAATGAATTGTTTTACTGGAACCAACAGGCTAGTTCCATGATAGCGGAGCATGCCCAACAGCAGGTGTTCGAATCAACAATGTCTGCATTCACTAACAATATTTTAAAAAGCCTTCATATTTGATATAGATATTAGTAACAGTCTGACATCTCCTAAACAAAACGTCTCTGAACTCTTTATGAAAAATAAAAGTAAAAAGGCCGAATCAAAAGTCTATAAAAGATGTTAAAGCATCTCAGGAGAGGGATCTACTGGAACTGTAACCATTGTGCTGCCTGACAATACCGACATTTCTAATGGCTGGGGCAAAGCTAATTTCCTTACAAGTGATCCCGCTGAAGTCAGAAGAAATCTTGTCAAAGAATGGACATAATGATTTTTTTACTCCACAACATTACTATATATCAGCAAAAGCCACACTCAGACGTAGAGTTTACTGCTTATGACTCTACATTGCTTGCCCCAGTTCATAACTTTTTAATGATCACTAGAAAATATATTAACATCATAGAGATAAGATTATAATGCAAATTCTTTTTATATTATAGCCACCATAAAAAACAGTCCTGTGTTTGATACTACTTCAAATATCTTACAAGCTTCGTATGGTGTCAGTGCATTATAATACCTGAAAATAAAACCTGCTCTAATTCTTTGATCAAACTATTTTGTCGAAGTGCAAAACCACTAACCAATCAATGCAGCTAAAGCGGTGATTCCTCTCAGGTATAAAAAAAAAACATTTAGAACTGCACACCAAATGGATACAACAGTAGTACAAGCTGCCACCCTTTGTCTTGCTGCTCTGCAGTGTAAGTGGACTGAGAAAACCTACCTCGTGCCCAAATTCATACAACATAAAGAGGCAAAATATTTAATCTCATATAGAAGTATCAGCTCCTCTATACAAGCAAAGAAAAAACTTTGTTTAGCACAACGAGAGAGCAGAAATCCTGAGGTCTTGCACAGAAATGTCACACTGTTCTCAAGCTCTCTGTGCTCCACTAAATTATCCAAGTAAGGCAGTCTCTAGTGAAAAGCAGGTAGAGTCTCTAAAAGCAGTCATCCTCAGTCAAATTGCTTTTTCCAGTGAATTCTGAGACTCTTTTTAAACAAGTCATATATTTCT
Source organism: Pampusana beccarii (assembly GCA_013399365.1). Lineage (NCBI taxonomy): Eukaryota > Metazoa > Chordata > Aves > Columbiformes > Columbidae > Pampusana > Pampusana beccarii. The sequence goes on from VWYH01008987.1 coordinate 35,428, forward strand.
CACATTGTCTTCTCAGAGGACCCAAATCACAAGTTAAGAGCTTTCCCTGCTCCCAGCAGACCCTCTGTAGAGGAGCAGGCTTCCATTTCTACCCAGCCATGCTCAAAAAATATATGTCAGATTAGTGTTGTTTGTTGTCAGTGACCTTCTGAGTCCATCCATGGAGAGGGGGTGAATCACCTGTGTTAGGTCTAAATAACATTCTGTCCCTGTAAAGAAGAACCTGGATAAGGAATGTTACTTCATAGCATAAAGCTTAACACAGGCAGACTGAAAAAGAATTTGGAAATCAGAAAATATGGATCAGACAGTGGAAGAGTGTTGAGAAGGTTTACTACCCCTGTTCTGACCTCCAGAACTGCTTCTCACATTGGTTGCATGATGAAAAAATGCTTCCTGCTGAAAGCTTGTGTTTTGGCTGTTTCTGATATCCACACCAAATGAAAGAGAACACCATCCTGGTGGTGCTGTTTCAGGCTCCCAGGAGAGCAGAGCTTAACACTAGACTCAAGTGTAAAGCAGCTGAGGATCTGACACAAGGTTAAGCTGATCTCAAACTACAATTAACGGCCCAATGGCTCTGGCAGCTGAGACTACTGAATCACTGCAGTGGAAAAACATATAAAGAGACACAAGTACCAAACAGCGAAGTTCAAGTGGACTTTATTGTAGATATTAGAATGTATAGGGACATTAGTGCACATTTCATTTCTCAGATTCAGTGTAAGAGCAGTCAGACACTGAAGCACCTGTACCAGCTCTTTCCATTTTGCCCATTGAAAATGTGTAATGTGGGACGTCTTTAAATAATTTTTTGAAAGAGCCTTGAAGAACACTGTAGTCAAAACCAGGCTAAATGATTTCTTCATAGACTGCTTGGTATTTCAAAGAAATGCTATAGATACCAAACATCTTTTAAGAAAGAAGTGATTAAGAAGTGCTAACAGGGTGGTAGGATACAGATAACAGATTTTATCACTGCCTTTATAGTCTTTAAAGTCCATTCTATTCCATGATCTGGAAACAGTCCTTGAAAACTTCATTATAACACTATTTCTTTATTACAAATATTTACATTCTATATATTAGCACATTTTTTATTTCCACACTTTAACGATTCCATCTCTTGATGCAGTTACTATAAACCCTTGCGTGGTCTGGAAAGTTGCGATATCTGTGATAATATCATGATGTCCAACGGGGAGAGATTCTGGACCCTTCCGAGGTGTCTCATCAGTGGGACCCAGTTTCTGCTTGTTTTGAATTTCCTATACAAAAAGGAAGTGAGAAATACTGTTTACAGAAAGGTAAGCATTTGCAAAGGGGAATCGTCATGTCATACATATAAGCCTGTAAAAAGATCAAAAAATCTCTTAAAACAATGAACCAAACCTAAAATCTCCCACTCCTTGATGCTTTTCTTAGGATTACTCCTTGCTTCATTTATTTTATCATGCACAACCTAAATCTTAATCTGAACTGATATGACAGCTCTCTGATCAGGGAAAAAAATGTTTTTTTCTCGTATTTATTTCAATGGCACTAACCATTAAGTTAGTGGCACTAAGATTTTATAGTCCTACGAGGGGAAAAAAAAGCTACAGCAACACAAACATCTGTTTCCCAAGGGTTTTATAAAAAATGGTTCAACAGCATGAATATAATTTAAAACTTCACATGAAAAACTCAAATATCGTAAGGCATAGGTAGACCCTCACTGACTTGAACTTTTTTTTCAAGCGTCACCTTTGAAGTAGCATTTATTCAATTGTACCAAAATAAAACGTGCTATTCAACAACTAGCAACACTGCCAGTTCCAAAAGTCACTCTGAAGGATGTAATAAAAACTGCAGAGTTCTGCCACGATATTATTTTGGTCCCAATGCATCTCCCATTGCCTTGCTAACATCCTACACAAAAGAAATTCCAAAGACTCATCAAAATCAAAAGTGTTAAGATGCCAAATCCCAAAAGAAACATGAGTCCGACTTCTGCATGTAAGTATTATTTGGTAAGTCTAATTCTGTTAAAAGCAACGGATTTTTTCTTTTAAAATAACTTCTTCCTAACTGCCTGAAAATGCAATGCTGACACCATTCATAAAAGCTAAGAGTAAGACAGTTATCATTAAAGTCATAACACAATTATGCAACCCATGGCAACATCCAAAAAGCAAGCAGAATAGGTGTCTAGCAAACAATGCAAAATACCTGAACCACCTCTGTGCCCTCAATTATCTTCCTGTAGTAGGAAACAGATGGGCAATTAGAACTGCCAGCAACAACATATGATCTCTCAGGGTAAGCTAGATCCCAAAACCTAAACAAAAAGAAAAAAAATCAAGTTGAGATGTTAGCTTGATAAAAGTTAAAAAGCTGTCTTGCTCTTAGGATGAAAATGAGTGGGCACAAATGCTATGTGCTTTCTATACCTAATCGAAGACTGTGATGCAGAGAAATCGACATTCATATCAAGCTTACACGAGTTATCGTTTTGTTTCTTGTCACACAACCTATCAAGAACTGTACAGAAGGGTACACTTTGTGTTTCAGAGAAGCACTGCATTTTGCACTACTTTTGCTGAGAAGCATTCTCTCAGCTCATTGATGCTTACTGATGAACGTATCTTCAGCATTATTCTTTTGACTTCTTGGGGCTTACTTAGGCAATGCTTGGCAAAATTTAGTACACTGGCAGGGGTGGAGGGGAAGGTGTCGAACAAAAATGTTGTTGGTTTTATTACCTTATTTTCATGTCAGAGCCTGCTGTCAGTAGTATGGGATTACCGGATGCTGGACTACAGTATATTCCATGGATGCTGTGAGGAGAAGGCTAGTGGGGAAAAGTGATATATAAATTATCACCATGCGTCACAAAGGGAATGCATTCTTTACCACATTTATCCACCCATCCATCCAATTTCCAAATGTTTCTGACAAATGCAAAATTACTTTGTTAACATCTTAACATATAAATTGATTCCTTTTATTCCTTATGTTTCACAGAGTACTGCAACAGATTTAAGTCTGCAAAATGCTTTTTTGGAATCTTGGACATCACATTCTCAATGATGGCAAATGAGATTGTTTCTAAAAGAATCAGGCAGGTGAATCATGCTTAAAAGCACATGGATGCTCAATTTTTTATGCTATGAAGGTATCAAGGGACAGACATGTAACAGAAAACTAGCTTGAATCACAAGTTCCCTGTGTTCAAAGCATGTGACCAAAATGAACTGAACATGCAATCTTTGTGGCATATACAAATTCAAGTTCAGGTAGATTCCAGATCTGCATTTACAACATTTACAGGAGCAGCTGTGGCTATTTTTGTGTATGTATCTGTGTTTTAAGAGAGATACTCCAGGTTGCTCTTTCTCCAGTTAAGTCCTTGACAAAACAACTGAGGGTAGTAGTAGCATTATATTACAGAAAGAATGCACAAAAAAGCATATGCTTACAGAGTACACACAATCCCAGAAACAACAAGTAAACACAAGTGCAAGATGCTATACCATGAATTTTGCCTTTACCACGATCTTTACATGCTTGATCAGCTCACTTGTTTTCTAAGAACATGACTGGATACAGCAAGTGAGTGTTACAAGTACATTCCATAGATAGTGGAAGATACCAATGAAGATTCAGGTTACACTGCTGTTTTACAAAGTGGGTTTAATTTTGACAGCAGAACAGTTATGGTGCCAAAATAAATCCCTTGGCAAGCTCCTGCTGCCAAACTGGCAAGGCCACGGAGGCAGGTAACCATACTGATGCACAGCATAGAGTCTGAGGTTGTTCTAGCCCCAGCTACAAAAAAGAAATAGGAAAAGAAAAAGACCAGACCTGCAGTTCCGAAAGAGGAGGTGCACTACTGGCCCACAAAGTGAAGCGTCGATCACCAGTTTCCATATCCCACATGGAAACTTCATTATTGCCTTGAACAGCTACAGGAAAGATATTGCAATGCAAAAAATGTAAAACAGGTCGGTCGGCTCTTGCTACCTGTCCTACTCACATGATTCAGAGGGTATAACATAGGGACACTCTACACTTGTTCTCTGCAGCATTTGTGTTAGTCTTTCTTTAGCAGTTAAAGCCATGCATGTTTTTTGTTGGTTTTACCGCTCAGCATAAGCTTCACTAAAGTGCCTTGTTTAAGAGAGTTTAAATGAAACCTGCTTTAATCTCCAAACCTCTTTTAAAGGTATTAAAGCCTCACTTTCCTCCCTAGATAACATCTCATTCTTCTTTGAGAAGGATGGATTGTCTGCTCAGCATGGTCATCGAGGACATTGGGGATTCCTCCTGGGCAGGTAAGACAGCAACCCAAAATTACACAGTTCAGGAGCTACAGTGAAGTTCCACACCCATGTTTAGTGCAGATAGGCAAAGAATTCTGTTCGAGGGATTGTATACATGACTGGCATTAACCTAGCATGCAGAGACTTTTTAATAATATTCCAAAGTGATCAATTTTGTCACTGATTTATTCTTCAGCAGGCAGGAAACAAACCAGAAAGCACAGAGAAGCCTGCTGTATTTGTATGGTTTTTCAATAAATTTATCTCCCAGGGTGGTTAATAACTAAAATATGAAGCGAAGCCTAAGAAGCAAGTAAAACATGAAATCCAAATTACTCTGATTTTACAGGAACTTTTATCACTTTTGTTATTGTAGGATTAGTTTAAGCTACATGTCCATTTCAGAATGTGTTCCTGACACAAACACTTAAAAATTTATGACAGTACTATGTGCAGTGAGGATGAAGCAGCTCTGACCATACCAGATGAAGAATCTTGAGAGAGTTTCGAAAGCTCTAACCTATGACATATCTGGGTTAGATTCAAGTGGAAACTGTAGTGGGGCAACCTTTCAGTCTCTGTTCTACAGAGGCACTGAAGGCAGTGGCAGAATTCCCATCAACTTCAATGTATGTCACAAGTTTGGGTTTTGTCTTTCATAACATTTTGCCCTTAAGTGATGTGGTAGAGAGCACACAGGAAGGGACCTTCATGAGGGCTGTAATGCTCACGTGATAAGAATGGTAAAAGCGTCATTTTCATAATAGCCTAACATTACTTCATCCCCCTACCCGTCTTTTTCAACTTCAAAAAGCCAGGAAGAGCAGTGGCAGAACACAAGTATGAACATTCTCTTTTTCCTTTCCTCTCCCCAAGCAAAGCACAAGAAAAAGTACAAGAGAGAAGAAAAAAAAGAAAAAAAATAAAAGCTTGAAGCAAAAGCTGAAACAGAAGCTGCTTTGATCACAACCTCTGGCAACTGGGAAGTAAGTTTAAATCATCTTTTTTTACCTGCAATTACCCAGGACTGATAGACAGGATGCATGAGCAGGCGTCTGATTCGGGCCTTCGAAGGATGAGAATGGCTGGAGATGGGTAACTGAAACCTCATGTCCCAGCATGCCATGGTGCCATTGCTTGTTCCTGGTGAGAGAAAGCTCTCCATAGTCAGAGGGATAAAAACATGGGGTTTTGCCCATATTGCTGTGTGCTGTTCCAAGGGAGGATGGGACTTCAGCCTCAAGTACTTAAAGAACAGAATACTTCCCACAAAGGGATCAGGAGGTATTTCTCTCCCTCTGTTTGAGAAAAGCATATGCTAGTCAATCTGATCAAGCAAAAGCTTGAGATATAGTTTTGTAGAAGAAAACCAAAAGGGTGGGGAGCAGGAGGAGAAGCTATCAAGAAATACAGACTTACCAATACACAGCCAGCATTGGTGTATGTCCACAGCAAATGAAGTTATGAGGCCTAATTTCAAATCATGTTTCAGTGTCCAAGCGTTGCTGCTAGATCGCAAATCCCATCCAACTAGAGATCCATTAACTGTACTATAAGCCAGTACTGACTGGGCTCCTGAATTGAAGTGATGCATATCTACCACACAGCCATCATCCTTCAAATCTAAGGACCTGGGTTAAAAGAATAAACAAATTTAGAAACAGATACAACTCCCTCCATGTTTAAGACTCCTTCCAGTAGCTAATGCTGAGCAGCATTTTCCTCTTCATGTCACTTCTCAAGGCATCTGCCAAAACCAACTTTCTGATTTGTGTATAGACACTTATGCTCTCTCAAGTCCCCCTGCCAATAGGACTTGCAAGCCTTCTACAGGCTAGTAAAATACTGTCAGCAGCTCTTCGTAAGCATAAACATAGTTCTGTGCTCTAAGCCTCTTAGCATGTTTGATATTTCTTTCTCATTCATGCTGTGTGTTTATCAAATATTCATCTACCCAGAGTTTGCAGGCAGGAGCACCCCTTTCCATGTTATACTGCCAGCAGTGTGCAAATGGACACCTTCTTCAGTCACAAATGCACTGTATAACCAAAGGGAAAATCTAATCAGAGCTATAAGAAGACATTTGAAACAGATACCTTACTTTTACTTTTGACAGAAAAGAGGTCTTTGAGATGGTTGCCAGCTTTTCTGGGGCCTAGACACGTCCCTCACTCAACCAGGAAGACTGAGCTGTTGAATCACTTCCAAATATTCAAAAACTGCTCATACAGAGAGAGGTAAGAAAGAGCTAAACCATCTTTAAAGACTCTCCTAAATAGTATCCCATCCCCCATATCTTTGCCACCTTAGTCACGTTAAAAGCCTGAGAGAAAAAATGGCAGGCCTGAGGCCAAATCACATGTTGTACATTTGTAATCATTTCTCTAATGACCTGTAAAAGAATCTCTAAAATTACTTCATAAGTATTAATGTCATAACGGAGGATGTAAGAAACTACCAATCCCAGTGCATAAATAGAAGAACTGAGAACTATTCAGACTGATTGTTTCAAGCTTATAATGAGTCCAGTGACACAGGAGGCACCAATAACCCAAAGCCATCAATCCTCAGCCCTGCACGGTTGCCTTTCAACCCTTCCTTATGAAGCAGGATACAGACTGGATGGATTACAGCCGTCCAGTACAGCCTGGCTCAGCCAGCAGGAAGCCTAGAGTAAATCAAGGGATCTAATCGGGGAATATACTAACAGCTTGAGCTCTGTGGTGAGATTTAACTGCTCTAAGTACATACCTGCTTTGTATTGGGTGGATTTTAGGAGATTTAGGGAGCTTTGAAGCTTCAATACTAAGAAGCTGGATGGCGCCATTATCTGAAGCTATAGCCAAATAATGTGAGCCTTGGCAGAATGTAAGTGTCTTTACGTGTCCTCCAATCCGAGAGTATGTCAAAATTGATCTAAACAGTATAGAGAGACAAGGAGAGAAAAAGAATAATTTTTTTTTGTGGCAAAAAATATTCAGAGCTCTCTCAAGAGCAAAGTAAATCACATTTTCTAAGCATCTGAAAAACAGAAAGCAACAAAGCCTGAGTTGCCTCTGCAAGCTTAACCATCTCTGAGCCTCTAGGTTATGACAGTCTCCAACTCCAGAAGCACATTGCATTTGTATAACAGCAAAATAAAAGCATAACCTAGATCTGTATCAAAGTAGCATGCTCTAGTTACTGTTATTTAACTGACACTGCAATCCACTACATCTTTTTCAAAGTATTTTGGGACAGCCATCTTCTTCTCCCAAGTATCTCTCTCAGAGATGGTCAGCCCCATACCACCCATGTTTCAAACAGCAATACAGCTCTCCTGCATCAGTCATCAGCGGACGAGACAGCTAAGCATAAAGCTAATCTGTTCCAAAAAACTCATATATGGCTTTAAACAGCAGCACCAGAATATTTTTATGTATGTATAGAAATGAAATCAAAAAAGCCTGTAATTACTACAATTGCAAATCAGTCTTTTTCTTGTTTCAGTTAGTTAATAAAATTTTTAAAATGCTAGCAAACGCAATCTAATACTTTATAGTTGCATGCCAAGAGGAACAACATTTCATTATTGAAATCCCTAGCATATCCTCAAGTGATTCATATTTTGCTCTCAGCTCAAGTTTATTTTGTACTCTAAAACAGCAGCCTCAAAATCCTGTGAGTTTTAAAGCTACCTGGTTGTAGTGGTTTTTCCTTCCATTTTCTGGCTATTCCAGATTTTCACTGTGCCATCATTTGAGCAAGTGGCAAAAATGCTGTGTTCATCAGAGACCCGAATGCGGTTCACTGCAGACTTGTGTTCATGGAGATGAGCCACCAACAATCCTTTGGGACGCCATCCTGCCAGGAAAAACAAACCCATTAAGTTTGGTGTTGATTCCGTAACCTAATAGGAACATGAAAATCCCCCTGATCCCATCCACCAACAGCTATATTGGGATAGAGTCACTACAACTCCAAAGCACAGAATGCACTGAAAACACAAAGCTAACGCATTTTAAAGACAAATGCTACCTGGCTGGACCATTTTCCTGATGATTTTCTACTCCTTCCCTTAAACTGACATGGTAGCTGTATATGCCCAGGTGTGTGCATTTATGCTAGATTTACCAAAAGACTTTAACATCACCGTGTTGATTACTGCAAGCCTCGCTGGGACAGACTCTGCTCTCAACATCTGGAGTTTAAGCACATGAGCTGCTATAAGTAGTATCAGTCAGGACTCTCCATATGGGACACCCAGCAACAAGTCCATGGAGTGCAGAACACCAGCAGAAAATACTGAAAACTAATCTGGGTAAATACCAATCTCAATTTAGAGCTTCAAAATTTGAGGCTATAGGAAGATGATGGTGATTTAAAACTGTTTTCTCCCAGAGTGGCTGCCAGAGCCCTCATTAGCAGAACTTTGGTAGATGCTCCTTTCTGGTAAAGAAAAGAGGTAAAAAAATGTCTCTCCATCCCCTCTGAAAGCAACAGCGTAGTATGGGTATGCACACCTTCTCTTTGGGGCTGAGCGCTCTGTCACTGTCACCACTGCTGGTAGGGACAGACTGCCTTGTAAACAAGGGCAGCTCAAACAGCCCACCCCAGTACACATGCCACTGGGTAAGAAAACCTGGCCAAGAGGTTACTACGCTCACAGGATGGCTGAAAATCTGGAGCCACCCCAGGCAAAATACGTGCATTTCTCACCTCCCAACACAGTGTTTCTCCCCTTGCCCAAACCAAGCCACAGGCTGTTGCAGGATGGGAAATTCCACATAGTAGACACATTTCCTAAACTAATAATTTCCTCTTTTCGTCATCTTTTGCATTTTTTTTCCTTCAGATGATGATTTTTTGACCCAAATCATGTTGGCTTTTTTTGTATAACCACCTCACTTGGCCTGTGATTTACCTGGAGGTGGGGGCTTGCTCTCCCACTCAGCATTCTCCATCATCTGCTTGGCAAGTCTCTCTGCATTACACTGTTCTCGCTTCTGCTGGATCAGCTGCTGAAGTTCAGTTTTACAAGTAGTGATGCGTAACTGGTGTGCCGATGGGGACGCTGTACTGCTCAGTATCTGCATGGTTGGTTTCCTGGGCTGAACAACTGTTCCATCAGATGCCTGTAAGAGATAAACACTTAAAAATATATGCCTTATGTTCTACACACAGATAAATCCTGCTCTTAAGATAACAGTGTCACACTGAAGAAAAAGGTAAAAATCTTTTTTACTGAATCAATTAGCAATGAATTAACATTAAAAAAAATCATGCTTGCATTAAAAAAAACCCCTTTAAAATAGTGAAAATTATTATTTATAGAAAAGCTTAATCATTCACTTATTCTACCCTGTTTGCCTACTGTGTTCTGTATTCTATTTGTAGAAACTGTAATGTGCCATGCACACCTCTTAATGTGATCATTACAGAAGCAGTTCTCGCTCTCAAGACTGACAGAATTACAGGTTAGCTTTTGAACAATTATTTGTTTATATTGGTCTTTAAAAAAAAAAAAAGTGTGAAGTGTTTCCTTCTTGGTTCAGAGTGGACACTCATTTAAAGCTAGCAAAAGTTCATCTCCAACTAGAAACGAAACAGAAGGCAGTGTTCAGTGTCAAGAGATGCCTCCACAGCCTGCAGGGCTTCCAGCCCATCCTTCTGTAGCCAGTACTTAATTACTACAGGTACAGGACGTCTACATGCAGCTATGATGTGATACGGCAGTTCCAAGTTAAAATCATGACTTCTTTTCCTCACAACAAGTATCAGGGTGTGCAGTTTGAGGAAAAGTCTTTCTTGCCAGAACAGCTTAACTAACAATTGGCTAATCCACAAAGCCCCATCCCTTCATGCAACGCATCTGTTTGCTAGTGAAGCTCTTCTGTTCAAGTGACTAAACTTACTTCCATCTTCTCTCAGTTCCTGTTTTAAAAATAGGAACTTGAAAGTCAGCTACTCTGCTGGAAAAGAAACCAGGGAGTAGTGTGATCAATGTCAAATAACCTCCAAATAAAACAACAACGCCACATCCCTATAGTCCCACTTGTCTTAAAACAACTGAAACATTTAAGATATTAATAAGAAGATAGTATTTTTCAGGAATACCTGTGGAGAGGATGACAAAGTGGCACAAATGCCAGCTGAGGACTCTGAACGAAGTGGTTTCCCAGCCTGGATGGCTTCAGGATCAGTAGTTTGCCCGTGTCCTTTGGATATTGGCTGGGAGATGTTCGTTGGTTCCAGGGACCCAAACATGCTTTTCCATTCTTCATTTACATTTGAATCTTGCTTTACATGTTTTCTAGCTATAAGCGGTTAGGAGGGAGGGAGGAGGTAGGAGAGGCAAAAAAAACAACCAACCAAACATCACAACAACATTCACTCAGACTGGTCATTACTTTCAGGCTACATGCAGGTCCAATGTTTACATACCAGTTTATTATTTATATATATAGAAAACCCTACTGCTAGGTTGTTTAAGTCAGCTGACAGGGATTTATGAAGCAAACAAAGCATTTGCCATGTGTGTTCACACCTTCCTGATCCTACAGTTGACTCATGCAATAAATCATTCCAGTATAGGGAAAGTTTACATCTAGGAGGCTGGAGGATTAGACTCCACGCAATAATTTTTTTTCTTATAGAATCATAGAATGGTTTCGGTTGGAAGGGACCATGAAAACATGGGACAATTTAAATTTGGACCAAGTCAGTAAAGAAAAAGTTAAAGATGTGAAGACTTCGATGGTGACAGTTTTGGGTGAAATAAATGAATTCAGACAGAGACTTCACATAAACCAATTTTCAAATCCTGTCCACTCTTGACTCCAAAAGATGCAAAAAAATGAAAAATTCTGTACTTATGTACCTTCCTTTAAAATGATATGCAAAATATTTGCAGACAGGCATTTTAATTCTGCAAATAACATGGCAATAGCTGCATGGTTTTCAGCTCTTTCTGTGTTTTTACATCTAAAACCACAGAACCTATCAGCGGTGTAACAGAGGAGGGACTTAGAACTTGAGAGAGCAGAGAAGCAGCTCAAACACTGGTCTGGAAGAAAATAAGTTTGAGGATACAGAGATCTGGAATAGAGTTAGCCACAATTGGATTTCAAAGCTGAATAAGGAAATGTAAGAGGTTTTTTGAGCTGAAAGAGGAGAAGGCAAAAAAGTAAAATAGGGGTGGATGAGCAGCTGAAGAACCCTAAGGCAAAAAAGCATGTGTTTGATGGGTGAACAACAGCTGGGCCTCCTCAGTGCCAGCCTGTTTCAGCAACAAGCCTAGGCCTTAGGTTCCTCCAAGCTACCTCAAGAAAACATCCTGGATTTTCAGAGCTAAAGAGGTCATCACTTCTTGAGAGGAAACAGAGAGCAGAAATGTAGCCTTCATAACTTACACTGCTACCATGGCTCATTAGAGTCCTGTTTGTCACAACCAGCTAAACAATTGGTGCATATTACTACTGCAAATGGAGTAAAATGAATTTAAGTATTCTCAGGGGCAAAACATCCCCACCTTTGACTGATCCAGAGAGCATTCTGCCACCTCACATTTCAAATAACAGCAGTAATTTTCTTATTGCAAACTCAGTGAGGATGATGATAGTCAAGTGGGCTGAATTATTGAGATCACTTGCTGAATAAATTAAAGAGTTAATTCTCTGACCCTAAAAGAAAGGCCATACTTTATCTATATAGACCACAAAATATACCAACCACGTTTGTCGTCAGGCTCCTGCTTTGTTTTAACAAGATCCACTTGTCTTCCAGTTATTCCCAGAGCTGACAAGTCAATCACCCCTTTCTGACTGCTGTCATGCAGGTGGCTCTGATCCACTATATTTGCTTTAGCTTTGTTTGATTTTAACATAAAGTCTTTCAGTGCTAACAGTTTGTCTTCTTCTTCCTCAGTCATCCCCTACAGAACAAGAGATAATATTATTTACTTTTGAAGAAGAACACGCATCAAGGCATGAAGATGTAAGAAGCAGTAAAATTAATAACTGGCTCAGATGTGAAAGGAGAGAGAACATCCTCAGAATTCAAGACATCAGACTATCACTCACACAAGACGTCAGGTAAGCTGCTGTAGTATATCCTTCCTCCTCAGGAATAGCAAAAGGGCAGAACAGCATTTAATACTGGATCACTGTCTGGTGCAATCTGCTTAACTGCCACCTAGGTCATGCATACAGCCCACAAGTCACAGGTAAAAACCAAACACACTCAGTTGCAGTCCTTCCTCTTCCCAGTTCTTGGTACTTAGTGTGGGGGATTCTTAGTCTTCCCCTCTTCACATATAAGCCTCAAGACTTTCCAGCTCAGTTTGGTTTTGGTGCTGCATGTCTGTCTTTTCAACAAATCCATACTCCTCAATCCAACACAATACACAGCGTGTGTACTGTAATGCTGCTACATCACAGATGTGTCAGAAATTTGAGACATATATCCTTTTTTTAAAGACTTAGGTTGTACTCAGGAAATCCAGACACACGGTTCCCCTATTTCTGGCAGATCTATTAAAAAGTCTTCCTTAACTTCTGAACTCTTCGTCCTACAAGCATATACTGAAATCAATGAAGTGAAGGTTTGCAGCTCAGACTGGGAGTCCCTCAGAGCAGCAAGTGCAAGGTTGGGGTCTGTGGAGACATACAGGGCCCAAGAATCTCAAGCCTGACTTTCAAAGTACAAATAACAAGCAATTACTTGTGAAAGTAGCTTCTTCAACAGCTGTGCAATGGCAGGGTCCTCTGGGGGTGGGCAGTCAGGCAGAGCACCATTCCTCTTCTTCTGACGCATGTGAAGGTGTCGGAAGAGGCTTGTGATATCCTTCGATCTTAAGACATAATCAAATATAGAACGGCTGACGGGCTCTCTAAGTACACTTAGCAGGACTATTTCTTTATCTATCTGCAATTCAAAAAGAGAGACCAGTCAACATAGAGGAGGATGATATCTGTATAGACATGGGTAAATCTAGCAGTAAATGCCATCATCTCATCTCTACAATATTTGCACTTTTTTTTTCCCTAGCTTGAAAGTCAGTAACTGGACAACTGCAAATATTAATATAAAATTCAATCTCTTCCTCTGAAGGCATGTTCTAAAAACCAGTTTCCAGCTCTGTCCTGAAAAGATGCTTTCAAACTTACAGTAACAAAAAACCATGTTGGACTTCAAAATTATTCCACATGATTGTGCCAATAATCCAGATTGAACTTCTCTCCTTTTGTGAAAAGAATATCTTTCCTTCTGTTGATCATATCAGATTTTCTCTGTTCTCTTTCCCTGTTCTCCCAACAGTCTCAGAACATTAACTTGGCATTGCTAGATGGGATTAAAAAAATCTGCTACTACTACAATGATATTTCAGACTTTGTCTGTCTTCGTCCTACATTTACCCTGTAAAAATACCATCTACAAGAGCTCTTCCCCTATGTCAGTCAGATTATTGGGTTTCCTCCTATGTATACAAAAGAATAAGGAGGCACAAGCATGTAATTAAGTAATATGCAAAAACATATTGGGACATTAGTAAACAGTCATAAGAAACTGATGAGTTAAGGCATAATTTAGAATCATTAGCTAGGGCAGTCCCTATAAAGATTGTTCATTACTATTAAAATAGAAAAAAACCCAAACAAGTTTCTGTTCTCCCAGGTGGTGATTCAGTGTCTGTGTCCAAAGAACGTGTCTGGACAAACAGGTCTTGTACACAGTCCAGACTACTTGCAGCCCCAACACTCCTTTTAGCCTATACTTTTATTTTAGTACTTGATCTCTGCTGTTTCAAGATTAGGTCTTAAGGTGGCGAGGTGGGGGGAGGGCAAGCCATATTCATTAAATAGGACCCCAGTTACAGTCCCACAGTTAAATGGCAAATCTAATTTGGCCCAAAATTATGACATAAATGCTTGTATAAGAATTAGGATACTCAAAATAAGTAATGGGAGATGGTGGGTGTGGGACCACAAATCTTCCTTCACAGCAGTGTCAGAAGACCTCATTCCTATAATGTGCTTCTCGTACATGACTGTCTACATGAAAACCAACTTCAAAATGAGGCCAAAGTGAGGCTTGCAACTCAATGTTACCCCCTACTTGCTTGCTATAGTTAGTGTTGCATAGCAAAGAAAGATTTATACGCTAAAACAATGTAGGATATGAACAAGGCAGAAATGTATCAATTGATGCCTAAAATACAGCACAAGCTGCCTAGGGAGATGTGAACAAGGAAAAATATTATTTTAGTGAAGTTACCACCTGCACGGTATACAAGAAAATGTTAAATCATGATGCATTTTCAAGGTAAGTACTGCAACTGGTTCTTATTTGAACACCTGAGAGATGCATTCTGTAGGTCCTAAAGTTATATGCAAAGATCCCTCTATGGTCACATTACCAGCATCATGCAGGCCATTCCTATACACATGCTGTTCTAAAATGACAGAACTCATTCATGCTGAGCATTCTGCCCTTACCCTCAGCAAAGCACCAAAACCCAAGAGTAGCACTGCTGAAACCACAAGCACAGTAATCGCGACCTAACAAACCACTCATGTTTTCAGAGGCACAGGCCCACAGTCCAATGTGCTGGCAGGACAGGGCTGGAATACTCAGTCTTGTAGATGAAAGTGTAGAAACACTTGTTTCACAGCCAACTTTTTGCGTCTTATGGACTCCTATAAAGCAGCACAATATTGCAAGAGTTTGATTGTAAACAAGGCGGGGAAGGGCTTGAACCAAAGAAATACCTGTTGATTTTAGGCTTTGAAAAGTGTTCTGCAATTTGCAACGATTTTGAGACAAGTCCTTCAAACATGAAAGGCAATGGCCATTCTGTCAATGTCTGTCAGTACAGATCAAAAAACTCTATCACCTCTAACCTTAATTAAAAAAAAAAAATCTAATATTCTTATAGCCAGGACCATGGCCAAGACAGACTTCAGTATTATGACTAGTGAAGATATATTCACGTTAACATTATTTGAAGTATTACCTGTATTATTGGTTGTGTGATAAAAGGATGGAGGTATGGCATTAGCTTGCAGTAGACATCAGCAATGTTCAAATACTGTGCTACCACAGTGATAAATCCAACTGCACCATAACGTATCCAAAGATTAGGATGACACAAGAAAGGTGCTGAAAGAAAATGAGGCTGTTAAAATACATCATTTGTATTAAAGAGAGGGGATCATCCTGTATATTCCTTCTCCTAGAATTACCCCCAAACTGAGCCTTCCCTCCTGCAGAGCACCAAGGTTAAAACACACCAAGAAAATTACTTCACGGACTTCCCTGTGCCTATGCTGCTCAGCTTCCTTGCTGTTGCCAAAAGGCATATTTTTCCTATTTATTCATTTCAGTCCCTAGCGGTCAAATCCAGATTTGAAAAGGAGACTAATCCAAAAATGTACCTCAACGTTATTCTGGACAGTTATGGAAAATCCTAATAGCAGTGATTTATTTTTTTTCTTTTTAAGTAAAAACTTTATTCCTTCCTTCCTTCTTCCCCTCTCTCCCTGGAGTACTCACTACTTATACTGGATTATTACCAGACTCAGAAGTCCACCTCAATTATGTGGGTTTTAAGAAGTTGTAATCAAGGGAGTGTACCCAGTCATGATATATAATCACAGATCATCTGCCCCAAATTCTGAGTGCGTTTGAAAAGTCATAACATTAACAAGAGGCAGACTACATTTCAAAATATCAGTTGGTCTTTTCCACTAATAGCTGGTGAGTGTAGGGCAGGTCTAAATTAAGCTGATAAGCCTGATGAGGAAAGAGAGACCAACTTTGTATTCAAGGTTCTATTACAGATTGTGAATGAGTTAAATGGGATTGTATGGTGTTTGAAACGGGATAAGAAAGGATCACATTTTCTGAAGGACTGGATTCCTCCCTTCCTCAAAGGCTGATGGGTAAGAGTTTGCAAGTTATGGGCCTGATCAACTTCCAGAAACCACCAGGAGTTTTTCTTCATTGGAGATTGACATGAAGAACAATGAAAGATCTTAAAGCAAAAGGGTTTTGGACTCAAGGCTAAGTGTTGTTTGCTGCTGTCCTATGGAAAATCAGAGAAGATGCTTCCAATTTGTTGGAGCAAAATGATTATTTTAGAGTTCCGAGCAATAACACAATCCATCTAGCAACAGTTCACTGACATAATTTCGTGTAGATTCTAAACCAGCACTGTAAGTTTGCATTTTGGACAGCTAAGCTGACCGTGAAGTTTTATGTTTCTTTTCTTAAATAGCAGAACAAGGTATTCTCCAGTATTCCAGCTTACCGATATCACAAGCAAACTCATAAATATGGGGCTTTTGCAAGAGCCCCAGTTGGCACATACAGGTAAGAGCATTGAGGGCTTTATAAATGACAAATTCTTCAGCATCACTGAGACCTTGCTGAAGTAGAGGTTTCAGTATCGATGAGCTTTGCCAGCCAACATAAGCAGCAACACCTGAAACATAAAAGGAACACATAAAAATCCAAAGCAGCGCATCCTTGCCTTTCCTCACTAAAGCTTAAAATTACTATCCCACAGAAACAACTCAAAACAGATAATTGGTCATTAAAAAAAAAGGAAGCTGCTTTCCATTCAAAGACCAATATTCTGAAAACTGTTTGACAAAAGCAGACCCCTGTGCCTGCAGAGGCCCTTCCAGCTGCCAGGCACAGATGTCGGAACACAGCTGGCCAGCACAAGTCTGAAACAGCCAGGCAAAGCCACCAGTGCTCCCAATGGCAGGGGATGCGGTGCCTGCATTCCCACATGGAAAGGACAAAGGAGAAACAAGGAAAGGTTCTGTTGGCAGGATTTTGTCTATTAGCTTAGCAGTGATGGTAATCTGAGTATCATTCAGATTCCTGAAAAGACTCAACTGGATACTGGACTAATTATCAGCAAGCAAAGTCTACAACAAATGTTCACCTATCCACAAGAGTCACCAGTAGTCAAATTATTTGCAGTCCTAAAGCCATCTTGTCCCTAGTTTCAAAAGTAAATCCAACTTTTAAATATATTTCAAAATCTTAAAATGAAGCCAAGATCGAAAGCAAAATGAAAGTAATTCCTTTGAAGCTGCTGCACAAAAATATCAACTGCATTCTAGTAAAGAAACTTTCCTCTTCTTCTTCCTTTCCCACATGAAAACCAATCAGTGTCCACATGAAACTGTCATCTGAAATTGCTTGTTTGGATTAGATGACCTATCTACAACAATTAATCTCTGGCAATGGTCAGGAAGATGAACCTTATTGAATTTCTGATTTTCCCTCTATTTTTACATTCATCAGGCTAACATTCCCTCTCATAAACAACTGGGTAACTCCTCTCATCATTCTCAAGAGAAAAAAAACCAGTTTTTCATTAAATAGCTCAGGCTTATCATTGCTATTGTCGTACATGGCACACAGCATAGACCGTAACTGCCTCCTCTGCTTCTAACTCAGTTATTTGGGATTGATAAATCCCAGAAAATTCCATCTTTTCCCATCAGAATCAAGATTAAACACAAAAAAACTTTATCACTTTTACTCTAATAAGGTAACAAGCACTATACTTGCTCATGTATTAATGCTGGGCTTTGCAACCAGTTGCTAAAAGGAAGAGAGGAAGAAGAGAGAAATGGCACAGGTAAGAGAAACCCCTCAGTGCCACTGTTACAGAAGGGCATCTGCCCACAGCCACAGGCAGCAGTGCCTACACATACTTAAACACGAGTTAGAGAGCTCAGTTTTAAAGATGCGTAAACGCCTTAAGTAAAACAGTGTAAAACAAAAGTATAAATGTTGAACTTTATCTGAATTCTTCCGTGGAGGTTTTGAACAGGCACTGGGAGAGGAGTTAAAAATACATCTCTCTACATGCCTTTTGCAAGAAGCCAGGACACTGTGACCTGTGCTTTGGCTACCCCATTGCTCCTTCTAAGTGAATTCTGACAAGTTATCGGCATCATATCTTGGCAGGGTTTGCCAGCGCTGCATTTTACAGCTTCCAGTCATAATGGAACGTGTGCCTACTGCAATGGCCCTGTTGGACATTTGATGATGCTCCTTTTTTGTGCTGTGCACCTGATATACTGTTTTTGCCCCCCCAGGTACTGCAGTCTGCTATGAGAAAGTTTTACTGAACTGCAAATCGTGAGCAGTGCCTCTCAGCAACAGTCATGTGGAATAATTTCCAACATACATGGAACACCAGATATACTAAACAGCTGATACTAAAAGCCACGATGCTACTGGTAAGATTTTTAAAAATCATTAAGTTTTCTGACCTGACAGGAATCTTTAAGTGATGTCTTAAGGCACTAAAAAAGTTTTCAAATTATAATTTTAACCTATACAGAGGCATAGTTTTCATTGTATAAACAGGTCCACTGAAGTTAATGGGACACACACCCATGAGGTGATGCATCTACTGGACAGCTTGTAGAATTCTTAGCATTTGTGATAATTTAAGCTTCTTCAGTTAGTGCAAAGACTCAAAAAAGTTAAAAATAAATAGCATTTAAAGTTTATTTTTTATGTTCATCTAACAGAGTCTTAAATGCTTCAGTCTCAATTGTATTAAATATTTCGACTAAAAGAAAAATATATTTATATTTACATTGTTTTGCCTTCATTCCCTAAAGAAACATTTACACTCAATAAATCAGCAAAGTCTATTCCTGTAAGCTATAGAAATCTTTATAAGGACTTTTATATGACTGTTAACAAGAGATGCAAAAATTAATTTCTTTACATTATTATCTCTCTACTCTGTCTGGCTGAAACCAAACACTTACCAACAATGCTGTCAAAGAAAGCTCCTCGGAGATGCCAGTCATTCTTATCATTTAAGAAAGTGATCATGTGAGACAGAAGAACATCGTTGGCTTTTTGACGTCCAAAAAAGACACAGAGACGCGTTATTCCATTTTCCATCAGTGTTTGTTTCACAATATTCTCCGGGTCACTGAGCAAAGTCACAACTTTCTGCTGGACCATTTCATGCAAGGCTTGCAGCTCTGCAAGAGACAACAAAGTGAACATTTTGGGTAGGTGAGAAGCAATATGTCATGTGTACTACCTGCTGCTGAAGGAGTTTCACTGACGGGTCATCCTGAAGAACACCTGACTTAGCTGAAAGGAAAAATCACTAAAAAACAACTGGTCTTGTTTTTAACAAAACCAGGACATATGGGCAACGCAACAGAACCTCAACAACTCCAACAACTGACTTACCAAAGACTTTAGACTAAGCACAAGGTGGTGGCAAAGCCAAAGAGTATAGAAATGTGAGACAATCTTACCAGATCACAATATATTCTAAAGTCATCATAACTTCAACTAAGCACGTTATATATATATATATATATATGTATATGGGAGAAATGCAGATGTGAAGAAGCATCAGAATGAGTCAGCAGCAACGTTACAAGAGCAAACAAAATGCTTCAAGGCAATTCTGGTTTGGTATGCTTATTAAACTATCAGTTTCAAAATTCGTGGACAAGAGATCAGAAGTATGTTTTTAGTTAGGTAGACAGATTGGCTTCATTAAGGATGCAGGGAGGGATAAATAATACTTGAAAAAGTGAGTGCTTCCAATTTCACTAAATATCAGCAGTTACCCCAACAATACCAATGAAAAATTTGAAGATGATCTTGTCCATGGCTTCTACTCCATGGTGCAACTAAAAATATATTTCTGTTAAATGGAAATAACAGAATTACTAATGCACTGGCTATTACTGAAAGCTGTACAAGGGAGGTTCTCAAACAAGTAGAACAAAAATTTCAGCTATTGCTGTCCCAGCTTTGCAGGGGCGATTACCATTTGCCTGCAGTCAGAAGATCAGCTAATTTTCTTTCTATCATGACTCTGTCAGTCACATGAAAAACTTGCCTTCTGGGTTCAAATTTCTCATGCTTGGTGTCTAAAAGGGTAAAAAGAATAGAACTATTCAAACTTCTTTCTTCCTTGTGCTGCTTCTTTCATCTCCAAGCTATTTCGAGGGATAGGGGACAATATTTTCTAGAAATACAGCTGGTGTGATGCAGCTTCTTTTCTCTCACTTATGTGAAGGAACCTGAAGGGGATTTATCATGTTTTGCTTTCATAGTTGGTTTTGGTGTTTTTTTTTTTTAAAGTATCATTCTACAACTAGTTAAGAGTTAATTGAAACATGCCTTTTTCCCTACCAAATGGAGTATGTGTGGGATTCTTACCAATTATAATTAGTCACACATTGCTCCACTTAACCCAAAAGAGGAATGATGGGTTTTAACCACAAACTCTTCCCAAGTTAGAAGACTTGCCCGGCATTGTTATGGAAATCTGTGCATCACTAAAAAGTGCTGGAGCTGACACACAGGTCACTTGTTAGCATCCCTTCTTCCCAAGGGAAAGAAAAAGAAAAGCCATCCTTAGGATTTTAACTCATTCTCTGTGCTGCAGTTACAATAGCACAGATAGCGGTGTCACTGCCACATGGCGTCCATACACTGAGCATCTTCAGGCAAAAAAGATAGACAAGAATTGCCAGGCACAGAACAGAAAAGGAAGAACGACTGAAAAACACAGTACGATGACTAAGCAAGAATTCGACAGGTTTTCCAAAGCTGATGCTGCCTGCCGCTTCAACGGAAGCGATGTTTGGAATACAGCCATGTTTTCGCAGCTGACTTGTTTACAGGACTGTGAGTGAAGCTGGATATGCAACTAGGCAGCCAGCATCACAGTCAAGTACCTTGAGAGCTTTTGGAGAAGAAAAGTGCACTCACTTATATACTTTTTTGTCTTTCACAATGTTCAGAACAGACGTGTTGGTTTCTGCATGAAGCTGTAATGTAACACGTTTTGATACTGGTTGAGGCGAAGCGTTCATCCTATTTAACAGGAAGACTAAGCTTCAAGAGATGAGGAAGACAAATGCTTACTAGGAGCTTTGGCCCATGATTTGTTATTATAAGCAGGCAAGGTAAGTAGAGGTGACATTACCTGTGTCATAGTTATCACTAGGATGAGATGTTTCATCCATTTCTTCACCATTTGGTTCATTTTCCATATTCAGATTTTTTAGCTGTACTAACTCCAGAAATCTCAGAGCTGTTTCTGCCAACAATGCGATGTTTTCTGCAAAGGAAAACATTTTGGTTAAGAATTGTTCTACTTTGCCGATTTACAGCAGTCTGATCATCCCCTTGATGAGAAATTATACTGACTGACAATATCAGTTATGATAGGCAAATGGGATTGAAATTACACAACATGCTCTGGTCAGCCAACTTCTGTTGACCTTGACCCCAGTGAAGCTACCAAATACAGCAAATCACACAGTACTTTTGTCATGTAAACAAATGGAAAAAATGTAAGGATAGCGAGTGTAACAAAGACTAATTTCAGTCTTCTAGAACTAGCCCTAAGTGCTACCTAATCCCAGGCTAATGACTAAATAACTTGATAGAATTTAAAGGCCAATTAACCCGAATTAACTAATGTCCCCACGTGGCAGACTGCAACAAAACAAGAAGCCACCACGCCAGGATATGTATCCTAGAAAATAACAGCAGGGTTACCCTTGAGGGCTGGATTCCACTTTTTGAACATTTGTCCCCATATCTATCCACACGATTTGGCACCATTCTGCACTGTTTAGAAGCTGCTGAAGCAACTCAGTCTATATTATACAGGTCAAGGCACTGCTGGCACAGGAATAATCCCGTCAAGGCAGAAGTCCCACTTAAGCAGCCGTTCTAGAGTGTCATCCAAAACAATATCAGCGTGCCAAGGGAGCCAGTCCACAGCCCAGATCAAATCCTGTAACTCACCAGTCTGACCTCTTCCAAAAGTGTGCTATAGTAACACAAGTTAACTCGGGTGTTAGACCACCTTCAAATATATATCTATACATATACTTTTGAAATTTAAATTGCTTTCTTACCACAAAAGCTATTTGAAATTAAGGCAACTTAACCAGTTTTAACCATCTACAGTTCAAATAACCTCGTCAAATTTCAGAAGTTATTCTAGCTGTACTCAGTTTGAAAATAAAGTCAGAGAGAGAATCTCTGTGTAAGCAGATGCAACTGGAGTCTATAGCTACTAAGACCTGTAGCCTTTTTGCACTTGCAGAAAAAATAGATTCCATTTTGTTTCTTCCATTTCAGCTTCTTGAACAAGTTCAGCTTTATATTAGTTAATTTTAAAACAATCATGACCAGATTATAATTTTACAAGACTTGTTGGGGAGTTTTTTGGTTGTTTTTATTTCCTAATCTACAAATAAAACTGAGGCATGGAAAAATGGTTCTTTCATAAAGCCCTAAAATGTCAAAGATCAAGGTGACCAAAACCAATTGGTCCTATTCATTAACTATACATTGTCTTCAATAATTAGTTCTATCACCTTACTTATCAAACAAAAGAAAAACATCACCTGGGACATTTTCAATTGAATTCTGCATTTATAACTTCCAAAGCAAATGAACAAACAAAGCAAACCAAAAAAACCCAAAACAAATAAAACACCACCACCACACTTAAAAATATGCTAATCATAGCAAATAAGGATACATAGTAAATAGCAAATATGGGCATGCCTACAAAGCTTCTTCCTGAACCAGGCAGAACTCATATATCTGAATAATGTACAAAGAAAACATTGGCTATGGCATAAGCCAGTCATTACGTGGCAAATAATGTAATTTCAGCCCTGAATATCAAATTTCATTTTGTGGGAAAAGAACTCTGAAGCATAGCAACACAGTGATGCTTTAAGTTAGTTTCCTATTTATTCAGTTCAATCAGGCCAGTCTAAGCAAACAATCTGAGCTAATGAAATGGCAATTAAGATACATTAATAAAAGCAGCAAAGGGTGGGCAAGCTCAGGAAGGGCTTTTCACATACTTAGCTACACAAAGACCACCTGGACAAGTACTTTTCTTCGTTATGCTCTTGCTTATCCAGGGAATAAAGCCAGGGCTGTATCCCTGAGCTTGAGACTCTAAACTCTGCCCTTAGCTGTGGGCAGACTTGCTGTGTGCTACACCCAGGCCTGAGCCCAAAGCGCACGTACACATTCTGCAAGCTGCTTTTACATGCAGAACTACAGAGATGAATGAATGTTTATTTTTTAAAAAGTTAATTCATCTAGCAGAGAGCAAAGACAATTTGTCAACTATTTAAAATGTAATTATTTACTTTGGGTACAGATCTGCACTGGAAACTCATCTCTTAGTATAAGTCAACTCGTTAATTTTATTAAGTTGTTGCCACCACCCGCACCAGTTAGCTTAACTGAATACAGGTGTCATTACCTGCAGTCATTTTGAGACTCCTAGGGAGATTTACTGAAATATAAACAGCAAGCTATGTGATGATTTTAAGCAGAGGAGAAAACAGTTAAGGAAATACAGAAAAGCCCAGGATTTGGAGTTTCGACTGGATTTCCTCTTACCAGCATATGCAAGTCTGACGATGGTGGCTTCATCCTGGGCCAAGTGTGCAATGCCTGGCAGAATGTATTCTGGGTAAATGTTAATATCATTGCGTGGCACCTCTTTGACGAGAGCAAGAACTTTAGTTAGTGTCCTCACAGATTCTGCCCTCACCCTGGGCACAGAGTCGTTGCTGAAATGTAACAGATAAGGAGTAATACGATCCAGAAGAATCTCTACACTTAATCTTGGTGCTAAATGAAGAATCAGTTCCAAAGCAGCCAGTTTTGAATCACAATATTTGAGAGTCTGTAAACAGGAAGTTATCACAGACACTAGAATAACCAGCCCATTCTCTTTTGTCTCTCCCTCGGCTTTCTCTGTGCGATCATGCCCACAGAGATTGTGAATGATGTTGTCCAGATCTTTACGTATGACCAATATACGCTCATCTGCCGATACAAACGTTTCCTTGGCAAACTGGGCCATGTAAGGCTGAAGGAAAGTGTAAAATATTTCAGGAAATGCATTGTTACGTTGCTGTTTCAAATAATCTTCAGCTGCTAAACGTTTATCTGGCTCACGATGGACCATCTGAGTGACCTTGAGAAAGGCAGAAGTAGGAGGGAGCGGGAGAGAAAGATTAAAGGTTTAGACATTTGCAATACAAAAAATAAACCAAACCCAAATAATAAGCAATTTGTCACCAAGGCAGGTGAAATAAACTACAAACAGATCACACAAATGCTTCTAATGCTGTAGCCCATCCTTACCAGTTCTCTGATACTGCGGTCTTCAATTTTGTTTAGGACTTGATCAGGGAAAAAGAGGCCATTTCTGTAAGCCAAAAGCTGAGATAAATCAAACAAAGGGACACCTTCTGTGAAGAGCTCTGCTATTACACAGCCTGGGGAACAACAACAAAAAAGTCAAACACGTCAGAGGATTATAAACAGACACTTTGCTTTCTATATGCAACTCTTTCTATATAAGCAACTCTTAGCTCAATTAAAAATAAGGCAAATGAGTTTCCAAATTAACTTGTGGAAAGCAGATAGCATCTCAAGCTCCAAAAACTGGCTTTTACACTTGATCCCTGAAATATCTCCCAACTATTTTATTTTAAACATGCCAACAGCAGACAAGTTTGCAATTAGGAAACACGAGGCAGTGACTTCAGCCACCTGCCAGCTGGAAAATACACCACCAGAAAAGGAACCCACATCACTGTCACGTGCCAGAAGAGTGCCACTAAGTCAGCATGGATCAGGTAGTAGGTCAAAACCAAGCAGCCCTTTTACAGAAGGTAAAGAAATAACCTCTATTTCCAGAGTGATGCTGTAAGACGGCACATATTCACTCACACAAGCTCATAAGCACAGTGAGAAATAACATGATTGCCAAACACAGCCCCCATCTGTTCTGAACATGACACATTCTCTTCAAAGGTCCCACTCCTGCAGTTTGCTCCCAACGGTCAGCGTCTTGCTTTAGCAGTGGGGTGCTCTGGAATTTTGGCCATAAAAGCAGCTTGTAAAATGAAGTAACTGTTACCTTCAAATTCATATTTTCAATCACTTTAAGAAAAAAAAGGCCAAACTTATGCCTTTCAAACCACCCAAGACAAGTCTAAGACTCAAGACAGGCTCTCACAGTCTGACTCAACCAAGTACTTGCGAGTGGGACTATGACAGGAGCTTACTTAGTTATCCAACTTTCTCCCTGTGGGGAAAATAAAAGAAGGGACTTCTAAAGCCAGTATTGCCAAACTGCCCTGAGAGCTGGCTCAGTCCCAGGCAGCTGGACCTTAGGAGGACCACTGACCGGTTCCTCTTCTTGGGTCCCATGAGGCACATGCTATGTGTCACCAGAACCTCAGCCATGACAAGATGATGGCCTATGGCTTGCAGAACCACCTCTTTCCCAGGGCAGAGCTGAGCCATAACAGAACAGTTTGTGATTTCCCTCCTCAGATAACATGGTGATGCATGTAAGTTATGTAGCTTACTGCATTGTATCTGTACATTTTCTGTGACTGAAAGGTTTGGGGTTGGGTCTTATGCTTTTCTGCATACAACGCACAACCATAAACAAGACAAGGGTTTCTCCTGATGGCTCCAACTACCTGCGGAAAATATATCCATCGCACGTTTTAACTCCCCTCTTGTTCGCTGGTTGCTATTTGCCAAGTCTACCAAAGGAGTTGAAGGGTCCCGCATGTTCTCCAGCTCCGTAGCAAACATGCTGCCATCGACAAAGCGCTCGGGAGCGATGTAACACGTTCTCCTCCGTGATGTGTCAAAGAAATAATTGAAGTCAGCGGGATTGTCTTCAGGAAGATAAGTTGGTTTGAAACTGGCAAAGTCAGTGAGAAGAACCCAGTTCCAGCTGGTCACCATGATGTTCTCTGTTTTAATGTCCCCGTGGCGGACTCCAGATTTGTGCGCTTGGTCCACCGCGGTGAGGATCTGGAAAGCGATCCACCTCTTTTCGATGTTGTTCAGGAAGGGCCTCGTACTAATGCGATCGTAAAGGTTGTCCCGTACGTACTGTCTGAAAAGCATCGCGGCCTTCTCGGACAGGGTCGCTTTTTGGAAGGGAAGGCAGTTCTGCGCCGAGTGCAACCGTATCTTCAGCTCCTCCAGCTCCTGCTTGTAGCTCGTCAGGGGCAAGGTCGGGTCCTGAATGGCAAACACCTTCACGACCACCAGCCCCTCCCGGTGCTTGGCTCGGGCGACCTTGAAGAAGCGGGTGCTCCCCAGGCTCTTGTCGTATTCGAAGTCGTGGATGTCCGAGAAGTAGCTGTCCACCGAGAGGATCTGCGAGGGGGCGATGCCGGCCAGCTGGTTCCCCATGGCGCCGCCTCCCCCCGGGCGCAGGCACCGCACCGGGGCTCTCCCGCGTCAGCCTGCGGGGAAACACAGCGCCTGTTCCACACCGGCTGCTTCGCTCCGCTCCCCCCCCCAGCCCCGCGCAGCGCAGTCCCCGCTCCCCCGGGCCCTCAGCTCCCCGCGGGCCANGAGCGCGGAGCCGCCATGGCGGATCGCCCTCCGCGGCACTCACCGGCGCGGCCCGCCCGGCCCAGGCACAGCCGGGACCCTCCAGCCCCGGCGGCGAAGGGATGGAGCGAGGCGGGACTCGGGGCGGCGGAACCGGCACCGCGCGGCGGGCGGGGGAAGGGGCGGCGCCGTGAGCTCACATCCTGCGCCGGGACCTGCCGCCTGCCCGCGGGGTGGCCTCATGTCGGCTCTCGGTGCCGTCCGGGCTGCCCTTCTCACGATTAACTTCTTTTTTTCTTTCTTTTTTTCGTGGTTACGTTGCCTGGAAGGGTTTATTCTCGGTTTGTGCTTTGCAACGGGAAGAGATTACATCTGTAGTAGCAGCAGCAGCAGCAGTAGTGATGCGCTGGGATGGTCTTTGCGTTATTTTTGTCTCTTCGTTCAGCAGTGTCATGGAAAAGCTGACGGCGGTGCAGCGTCTCTAGTTCTGTGAGCTTGGCACTGGCACAGCATAAGCTGCGTGGATCGGAAAGTACCGGGAGGAGGTCGGAGGTGTTGGTAGAACCATAGGAGCATCTGTCAGGAGCTTCTCTCAGCCAAGCAAACAGGAGAATAGCTGCCATGCTTTCCTCTCCTGATGCTTAGCATTAGATGCCTGTAGGGAGAGGGTTTTTTAGATTACTACTAGGTCTGTCCTGACAGAATTTCATGTATCTGAAATATGAGTATATTCCCTAACAAAGGCCTTTCATAGCACACTGGGAGTGAAACATAAAGGGGCCCATTCTTATTGTTTGATATGAAAGTGCTTGAGAGCAAGGAGACACCCAAGGCAGAGTTTGCTCAGCCTTCCAATTGCTTTTTGCCATTACTATGTTCTTTCTTTGCTACCTCTAACACATTACTAAAAATGATATTTGGGTCCCCTGCACCACTGCCTGTACAAACAAAACTTACCCAAACACATTATTTCTACCACCATGCAAGGCCACTTAATCACAGAATTGTCTCCAAAGTGGTTCTGATTGTGCTTATGAGGGCTTCTTGCCAGCTGGACTCTCCCACCAGCAACTGACAGCTGGAGGTTCATTATCTTGGTTGGACTTTATGATCTTGGGGGTCTCTTTCAACCAAACTGATTCTATGATTCTGTGTCCCAGGGCAGAACTCTTAGCCCAGGCCTGGGGTTACAGTTAGGACTAGGACTAAAGTAAAGAGAGTGCGAAGTAGGAAACCTGTGGGTGTGAGATCAGTGCCTAGGCATGGTTCCTTCTAGAGTCATAGCTTGCTGTTATGCCCTTTTTTCCCCCCTTGGGATGCCATGAACTGGACATAGCTGTTCCACTTGCAACACCTTTGCTTGGATCACAGGTGGAGTGGCAGGTGGGGTGCACATCAAGTGCTGCCAAAGGGGATCTGGAAGAGAAGGAAAACAGAGTCAATTTTCTGTTCTGCTTGTGGCTTGGCAGGTTGGCTTCATGCTGTAACACTGATAGTCTTGACCGCCACTGTTTACCTCCTGTCACAGTGGGTAGAGAAGGGTATGGTGAGTTGTGACCTCTTTTTGACTTTGAAACAGACAGTAAGGTAATGGTGCCCTGTTCTGGTCACACCTAATCACCTGAAATGTCATCCCTTCTTTTTAGGGCATAACATGGGTGGAGACAACTGTGTGGGGAGAGAACTGAGTGACTGCTGAAAACCTGTGGCTAAGCTGGACATTGATTGTCTTGTAAGTCAGCAAGTGGGAGATCAGAAAATCTCCACTGGCTTGTGTGCAAAACTGTGTATATAGTTGTTGCTCTCTCTAGCAGGAAAAGTGAATGGATTTGAAGCAGAAGGATTTTCTTAGTTGAATCAGATGCATGGAGTACAAGTTCAGTAGAAAGTATATGAGGCTGTTCAGTAAGCATAAATCCCATGAAAGTGACTTTAATTATGCTCTGGCTGTGTTCAGTGAAGAACAGAACCTGTATCTATGCTATGACCTACTTCCTGCTCAAATCATTGGACTATGACTGCAGCTAGAGCAGCCTCTAGTTCAAGTTTTGACATTGTCAGGGTTTGGTCAGAAGAATGTCGGTCCACGCTGGTGATGTCTCTCTCATCCTCTGAACAGGAAATGTTGCTGCTAACAATGCAAGAGTCCACGCCTCCCAGAACAGCGTGCATGGGTGGTTATGCTTCCCCCATGACTAAGCACCCCTCTCAGTTGTGAAGAGACACCAGCGACCGCGTAGCCAAGCTCCAGACTTGGCTGGAGAGGAGCATCTGTCAGCCTCTGCAGCTTAGCTGTGCTCTCCTCCCTCTGCTCAAGGAGGTAAGTTCAGTTCGACAGAGGGTAGGGCTTTTCAATACTGAGGGCTTTTTGTAACTCCCATAGACAGATTTTGCTCCCAGCTAAGCTGGTAGTTACTGTCTCCTAGCTAAGACGTGTTGTCTGTGCACATGGTTGCACTGGGCTAAGGTGACAGTTCAAGACAGTTTTTCAGCCACTTGTCTTGGCGTGACAGCCTCTGCAGTACTGCCTGGCGTGCAGCGTGAACGGGCAGAGGTGCTGAGACAAAAACAGTGGCACATTTTCATGCAGCGTCATTGGAGTTAATTCTAGTTAGGGTAAAGTGGCCACAACAAATGCAAAGGGTGCATTTGTGGCTTCAGAGCAATAAAATAGAAACAAAAGAGCAACTTGTATATATGTTCTCCTCCTACCATTCCTCTCCTTCCTAAGTTATAGACTGTGTAGGTGCTCTTCCAAATTAAAAAACTAATAGAAAGGAAAACAAATAATTTCATCTTTGGTCAGCATTAATTCAGATATATACAAGAAGTAAAAAGAAACACTTAGCAGTGGCTGTTGACCATGCTGAAGTTGATGGAAATTAAATAAGCTGCCAAATGCATTGTCATCTTCTTCCTTGTTGCCCAAATCTGATTCCCTTCTAAAGCAAACTTCCATGGGTACCTACACAAACGGTTTTGCCTTTCATCATGTTTTGGAAATGTCAGAATTCTGCTGCTTCTGCAGAGCTGAGCTTAGATACAGAAAAGCAAAAACATTGTCATACCAGAAATCTCATTTAAATCGTGGATGAGGATTAGAAATAGCCTGGAAACTCCTTTTGCTCAGTGTTATGTCCTATAGACCTCTAACACTGCTGCCCCAGTACCAAGAATTTGCCCCATATGTAGAAATGAGTGAGAAGGGGTCAACATTCCAATTATTTTAAAATAGCAGTTTGTCTGCAACAGTGGGAAGAGTTCTGTCTGTGAACCACAAGTAGAGCTAGGGCAAGATTAGGCAATGAAGGGAAAGATACAGGAGACACAACTCTATAGGAAACGCCATGTCACTAATTCCTGGGCGTATGAAGCTATTCATGTTGTATGAAACCAAAACTAGTTTGGAAGAAAAAAAAAATGATTTAATGAATCTCCACTCTAAAGCATCTTTGAATAAGAACAGAGCTGCTGAAGCTCTCAAATTCATATGTTGTACTAAAAAGGTCTCAGGAAGTTTTCATTTAAATGATTTTTATGGCAGTGTTTTGGATATTTTTTTTTCTTTTAAAAAGGTTTATAGATATATCAGTTGACTTTATATGGATGACACTTTTTTATTGCTAATTTGCAGAGGGATTCAAGATTTATTCATCTCACCCCTGATTAGTATCTGTAATCATTTTAAAGCCTTCTGCAGCACCATTCTGCTCTGTCAAATCTTCTGACAGTCCGTCCTGCTGATTTAGCATGATTTCACCACATGAGATATGGCAGTGATCCCAGGGACTTAAATGAGTGAGAGAAATGGTTTATAGAATACTTTCTTGAAAAGCACCTAAAGCAGGAGAATTGCCTGAAGTTTAATGTGTTTAGTTTCACTGACATACTGACAGATTTGTTCCCTAGTCATGTGCTAATTGCTTTGGAATGAGAACCACTTGCTCCTGGATGCTTCCACCAAAGCAGCATGTGCAAAATTAACTTCACAAAACTCAGTGAGAGACCATATGGAAGGAGAAAGTGATATTTATTTTAAACAAAGTTGATTTCAGTCACTAACACATTGTGTTATAGATGTCACTCCCTTGCACTCCCACACCATGTACTTACATGTGTGATACTTTCATACCTACTTTTCTGTTAATGTTTCATTCAGGCCAAGTTTAGTATTTCTGCCATGCAGTGAGTTAAATTGTACTAGCATACATTCCTAACATTAGGTTACACTAGTGCACAGTGCACTTATCTTCTGCGTCTGCAAATACTTTTAACTTTGGGGATTAAAAAGAGAAAGCGGGAAATTGTGAAGCCAAGGTCTGTTACACCCTAAACATTTCTGTAAGCTGTCAGCAGTGCTTACCAACCACCCCTGGCACTGAGAGCAGAGCGGGAAGAATGCTTTGCTTTTTGTTTTACAGCACAATGGAAATTCACGGGGAGAAATGTCAGCCCATTTTGAGCTTCAAGTGAAAGTCTGGTAACTCTTTCACCCCAAGGACTAACTTATGTAATTTTCCCCCTTGCTACATTTGATTCCTTTGCCTGAGTCTCAGAAATGGCTCTTCTATATTAGCCACACGTCAGCTAATGGCCATCTGTCTTCAAGTTTGGGCTCCTCACCATAAGAAGGACTTTGACATACTAGAGAGAGTGCAGAGGAGGGTGATGAGCCTGGTGAGGGGCCTGGAGCACAAGTCTGATGAGGAGCAGCTGAGGAAACTGGGGCTGTTTAGCCTGGAGAAAAGGAGGCTGAGGGGAGACCTGATCGCTCTCTACAACTACCTGAAAGGAGGTTGTAGCACGGAGGGTGTTGGTCTCTTCTCCCAAGTAGCAAGTGATAGGACAAGAGGAAATGGCCTCAAGTTGTGCCAGTGGAGGTTTAGATTGGATATAAGGAAAAAATTCTTCATAGAAAGGGTTGTCAGGTTCTGGAACAGGCTGCCCAGGGAAGTGGTGGAGTCACCATCCCTGGAGGTGTTTAAAAGGTGTTTAGACGAGGTTCTTAAGGACATAGAGTTAGGTTATGGTTGGACTCTATGATCCTGAGGGTCTCTTCCAACCAAAATGATTCTATGATCTTTTCTTGGGCTAAGTCAGCTCCAATGACAGCCAAACACCTTATGTGTTATGTTATGTTGAGTGATGTGATGAGATGAGATGTTGTTATGTTATTTTACTATAACTATTTAGTCTTCCTTAGTAATGTGGGTACAAAACCAAAACGGTGCTCTCAGCCAGTGCCTCCCTGAATACATACTTAACATGTCCTTTGATAAAAATCCCAGCTCTCTGCTAAATGAGCTGATCTTAGCAAGATCTAAACCTGCACGTTCAGCCTCGGAGAGAGCCTAGCCCGGGCATTAAGCCTGGTCCAGGCGTTAAGCCCGGCCCAGCGTTAGGCGTGACCCAGGCGTTAGGCCCGGGGTGGCCGCTGGGCGGCAGCGCTCCCCCTCCGCACGGCTCCGGCTGGGCGGGCGGATGCTTCGCCGCAGCCCAGGGGCTCCCGTCTGGCTGCGACCTGCCTAAAATACTAAGTATTTTTAAACGAGCAGACCTCTGCTGGAAGCTAAGAGGCTTTGTGTGTTTCATCTGTTTGTTCTGTGTGCAGATTAGAATTTGGGAAGGACTAACAGAGTGGCTAGCACACTTTGGAAGTCCCCAGATTTTATGGAAAGTGGAGACCTTCCAAAAACAATTATAACTCACCATTTCCAGACCTTTGGCTTCCCATGCCCTGCTGGTTCCTGTCTCAGCAGGAAATAATTTTACCAAGAGTCAGAGGGGACTGAACAAGCGTCTATTGGAAAAAAAAAAAAAAAAAAAAAAAAAAAAAAGGGCTGAGTATTATGTTGTAAATGCATGTGCTTATTAAACTATCCTTTGATGGAGTTTAGAGGCAAAAGATAGCACATAACTGGGGTTGAACATAAAATTGCCAAGCAAAGAATAGCAAGCAGGTCCTGGTTGCTCTGAAATCTAGGTCAAATTAAAAGTGGTTCCTCCCTTGCAAAGGAAATAATGCTGAGTGTGAACTCTTTGAGAACACATACAGTTTGGAGAAAGCCTACTGAAATACCTTGGTTGTAAAGCAGAGTCAGCCTGCCTGGCACATGACTGGCAGAAGAATTGGGGGGGCAACATCTGGGGAGGTGATGCAGGGCTGGGAACATCTGGTTGACCAGCAGTGTTACTTACGGGAATGTCAGGGAAGCAGGCAGTGAAATAATCATGGCTGGTCCCAATAAGTGAGTATGACAGTTGCCCTCCAGACCCATGTGTGAGAGCAACCACCGTGACACTGGGTTTGTCCCCATGAGAAAGGAGCGAGAACAGAATCGCTGCTCTTCATGGTTTCTTCATGTGGACATACAGGATTAAAAATGGTTGCATCTTGCTCTTTCAATAACAGCTTTCCGGCAGAGACAGAAGCAATGATGTTTCATACTGTGATATCAAACAGTGCCCTTGTTCCTCCACTCTTACCCTTCCTCACCAAAACACTAAAATATCAGGGAAATCCACTCCTAGCATCTTCTGTCTCACTGGAGCCAGTGATTATCTTTAAATCCCAGCCTGAATACAACATCTAGTATTGTCAAAGATTTTGGTTATTCAAATTTGAGAAGAAAATGGTTGATTCAGGCCCATCTTTAGTGAACGATCTATTACCTGATGCCTGGCATAGTTAGACATACCAGGTACATAATTATGTACATCAGTGCAGTATTAGGTTGTTAGTCATTTTTGCTTTATGGTGAAATACAAGGAAGTTTCTGGTTTTGATTAGCTTCTCCATTACCTGCTCTCAGTAAACAGATTGTTTGCTTTTTATTTTTAGTAGAAATTCGCACGCGTCTTCACCTTCCACACAATCTAGTTACCCAGCCTGCTTTAATGTATCCTGCAACTAATAAATGAGCAGCTGCCATGGCTACTGTAGTCATACAAATACAAAGAAAAGCTCTTCAGATTTAAGGAGTGGCTGGAGGCAGGTAATTAACAGTGGTTTCACTCCTTGCACACAAAGCGTGCGGAAAGAAATGCACCGGGCTTCTCTATGGGTTTTGCTTTTACGAGCAGGTACTTCAAGGATTGCAACATTGCTGCCATTTCTGGTTACAGAGCCAGAGTAAGAAAGAGCAAGGCTAAGTGCTACTATGCGCAACAGAATCCTCTCTAGCAAATCCAGTTATAATTAAGCTGGTGATAATAAAGGGGTGTTAAAAATAATAGCAGATTCATCTTTGGCAGACTTCCTCTCCTGCTTCCCTTCCCCCATTTTCAGGCTTTTCTCCTTGGCTCTGTTCTCTCCGCTGCTCCAAGAACAGCACCTCTAATGCATTCAGGAGTGGGAGGGTGTACAGCGAAAGATTTTGCAATTTTTCTGAGTTCTTGGCTTTTTTCATATCGATGCATTGTCGTTTATGCCTCTTAATATGCTAATCCTATATTTTTAAAGAATCCCTGATGTTATAGAGCTATTAAAATCACTTTTTTAGCATGCAGGGTAAATCACATTCTCCTATGTAACAGATTACTATTTATCTGTCAGCTCACAGTAAGAAGTCTGATTTCTGCCCACCAACTTCACTGGGAAGTTCTCAGTTGCCTATAATGAGGGTAAAATTGGGTCCAAGAGTGTTAAATTATATCTTCTCCAGCATAGAAGAGCATACCCAGGCTTTCAGCCATATCACTCTATTTGCAAACACCAGTGAAATTCTTTTTTGGTCTCACTGAGCCATGACAACATAATAGTCTCTTAGAGCTATAGATTGGATTTCAGGACAGAAATTGCTGCTACCAGCTAGTTTGAATTATTGTAGAGAGAGGCAAAAATCCAGCCAGGAACTTGCTGCAAACTTGTACATCTTGGTCAAGCTATAGGCCAAGAATCCCAGCCTCTTTGTCTCAATAACCAAAAAAAACCCCAAAACCTCAAACCAGGAAAGCTACTGGTATTGGTTTATTGGAGGATGTTTTCTCTTTCTGTCTCTTATGTCTCATTCAGAGCTTACTCTTCCTTATTTCACTTGTCTCTGAAATTCAAACCATTGTTGGTTGCTCTTTAAAGGAAAACAATAATTTTAAGTTGCTATAAAATGAATCTGAAGCTGAAGTTGCATTTTCATTCATACTTTTACTATTCGTCTAGTGTATTTTAAAGTGTTTGGGGCTTTGGGCCAAGCATTGGTATAAATCAGGATAAATACTTGGCTGACTTACTTGGGTGTCTTCCTTCAGCAATCTGTTTCTAGCTCACAGTTTGGCTTTCTTTGCAGCTGGGATACCTGCTGCTTTTCCTGCCAGCTTATTTGTGTGTGGTGGTTTTTTTGTTTCGGTTTGTTTGGGTTTTGTTGTGTTTTGGTTTGGGTTTGGGGTTTGTTGATCGTTTGTTTGCTTTGTGGTTTTTGTTGGTTTTTTGTTTGTTTTGTGGTTTTTGTTTTGTTGATGGTTTTGTTTGTTTGTTTGTTTTGGTTGGTTGGTTGGGGTTTTTTTTTGTTTTTCTTTTACATCTTCTTTCTGAAGCTAAAAGTATCTTGGTTCGGCAGTCCAACATCTTACCTCATGGTTCCTCAACACTGTTTCCAGTCAAGAGTTTTCAGGCTTCTTTGACTTCTGCCTGTGTGACCCACCTGTTTTAAAAAATGCTGCTTATTACCTAACTTATGCAGTTCTCTATAATTCAGTTTTCTGAGACAGCAAATAAGAGTATGATGATAACTGCTGGTGTTGACTGACTATTGTGCTATTTGTGCCCAGGCTGCATATCTGTTGACTTCAGTGAGGCTGCTAATGAAGGTTTGCAGTCCTCCGCAAGACAGGATGTGCATTTCCTTCTTATAGAGGTCTATGTTTTAAAAATCCCTCATCTCTGTTCTCTCCCCATACCCCTCCTGATGCTCCAACCATGTTTTCTGTGGCCTTGGGCTTAAGGCATGTTTGAGCCTTGCATAGTGCCCAACTGGAGAGGAGGGAGATAGTGGTGACAGCCAGTTCCCACAGCCAGCTGGGGAACTGAGTGCTCAACTAAAGAGGGGGAATCACCTTCTGTCCTTGGTCTCCACCATCCTGTTCTACACCAGCATCAACAGTGGGAACCAGCTCTGTAGCTGGTAAGAAACTGCAGCTGACTTAGACTGACTTGATGCCTCCAGAGAGTTTCAGTTCTAGGTGTCCTCTGGGCTTCTGCAGTCTTTAAAGAATGCTGAGTAGGATATTTTTTTGTCCTTCTGTTGCTTTTAACTGATTTATGTCTCTTTTAAACTTGGGGACAGTATTCAGGTAACAAGTGAAGTGAAATAGTCCCCTTAGCATCTTTGGAAAATAATACTTTGCAGAGCAGCAGGGAGCAACCTAGAGGGGAAAATATTTCCCATGGGACTTGAACCTTTTGGGCTGATTGTGTTTGCAGCCCTAGATCATTTAGAGAATCTCTCAGCACACACACTGCAGACCACCAGAAAAAAAAGTGCAAAATGAGGAACTAAACAACTGACTTATTTACTGTAGTAGCATCCACTGGATGACCAATATAGTCACTTGGAGAAACAGCATATCACAACTCATCTCATCCTGGTCAAAATCTGAGTAGTGAAAGAACAGTGAGAGTGAGCTGGGGATAGGAATCGCATCCTAGTATGCAACACAGGGCTCTGTGCTGGCAACCTCGCTCCAGCTATGAGAATGGAAAGAGACTTCAGGCTCCTCTTGGGCCATAATTTTGCTGTGAAGCAAACTGATGGCAAAAATGGACCTGTTGGAGAAGGTCCAGAGGAGGGCCACAAAAATTATCAGAGGGCTGGTATACTTCTCCTGTGAGGACAGGCTGAGAGAGTTGGGGTTGTTCAGCCTGGAGAAGGCTCCAGGGAGACCTTACTGTGGCCTTTCAGTACTTAAAAGGGGCCTATAAGAAAGATGGGGACAGACTTTTTAACAGGACCTGTTACAATAGGACACGGGTAATGGTTTTAGACTAAAGGAGGGGAGATTCAGGCTCGACATGAGGAAGAAATTTTTATAATGAGGATGGTGAAACACTGTCCCAGGTTGCCCGGAGAGGTGGTAGATGCCCCATCCCTGGAGACATTCAAGGCCAGGCTGGATGGGGCTCTGAGCAACCTGATCTGGTTGAAGATGACCCTGCTCATTGCAGGGGGCTTGGACTAGATGAGCTTTGAAGGTCCCTTCCAACTCAAATTATTCTATGATTAACAAATGTGCCTTTGTAAGGAAATGACTCTTCTTTGCACCACGGAGCCAGGCACAATCCTTGTCCTTGTGCTCTTGGAATACAAAGACAGCTTTTGCCTTGTACAAGGGCAATGTTGACCATCTCAATACATTTGCAGAGGAGCAAGGCACAGGCAAGACCCACTCTCCGCCATGTGCTGCAGCTCAGCTGGCACAGCAGCACTGTACGAAGAAAACATATTTTCTTCCGTCAGTAAAAAGCCCATTGCATTAGAAGCAGCAGGATGAATTCTGCTGTGCTGCCATTTTAAACTAATTCTATATTGGGGTATACACAAGATAATTTTACCGCAAGATTTTTCATTCCCAGCCTGCAAAAGATTCTATTTTCCAGCTGCTGGAAAATATCATGAGCTGATACTGTAATGAACTCTCTCATGTAAGAATTGCCTCATTACCATTAAATGTTGCCAGCTCTTAGATTTGTGTTCTGCTTCATAAATTCCAAAAAGCAGCTCAATGTATTTAGGAGCTATCTCGCTGTTTTAAAAGGAACCGGAGTCTATTCCAGGACCCAAGCCAGATCCCTCACAGTTTAAATGAAGACAGATTGCCATGAGCTTATTTCAAAAGATGAAGAAAAAGTTTTTGCAGAGCAATTCCCTTATTTTTTTCTTTTGTTGGTCCTTTTTTTTTCTTTTATGGAACAAGAACTTGCGCTTTTTGTGTTTTTGAAGAACAGTGAATAAGCCCAGCAAAATTACACTATTGTATGTGCCCATTAGTCAAGTATTAACATTATAATCAATTTTTTCACTTGGCAGAAGGCAATAAAGGGCCAGAATCCACTCCCCCTGGTTCTACATACCAATTCCATAGGGCTCAATTCACTCCAAACCAAGGTGGAGCTGCTTTGTAGAGAC
Organism: Pampusana beccarii; assembly: GCA_013399365.1. Lineage (NCBI taxonomy): Eukaryota > Metazoa > Chordata > Aves > Columbiformes > Columbidae > Pampusana > Pampusana beccarii. Next base: position 73,277 of record VWYH01008987.1, read on the forward strand.
TATGATGATTAGGTCTGAAAGATTTCTCCCTTCAGCTGTTTATTAGAATATAATCCAGGTCAATGTTGATGACTTTAGGTCAGCTCTGTGTTGCCTGACTTCTGTAAAACAATGAGAATCAATTCTAAATCATGATAGGTAGTTACTGCAACTTTTCACTTTTATTGGCAGCCTGAAGTACTGAATAGGAAAAAGAGGCAATTTTCTTACCTAGAAAGGTATAGGCAGAACAGCACAATAACTTCACACTGTTATTCATGTTGCATATGCCTGTAAGAAATAGAATGGAATTTGCTACAGACTGTAAAAGCACTTCAGAAAAATAAATTTGCCGAGGAGAACATTGGGTTTGAACTGTGTATCTTCCAAATATCTGGGAAATCTGCATGGGCAACACAAGCTGTTGGATCTTTGTGAACAGTGTTACATGTGTGGTGGATCTAACTTATAAATCTTTCCCACGGAGCTGGAGAATGGAAAAAAACTATAATGCGGTTGGGCATTTGTCATTTTCCATTAAAAACTGGCTGCTTCCAGCATGTCCAGGCATATTTAAGCAGATGAAAGGGTCAACTAAACAATGATAGTATATGTACATAAATTAAGACATGAGAGCTTCCAGTAATTTATTTTATCTATTAAAATGCTGCAGTGATTTTGACTTTGAGAAAGGAAGTGCCTTAGAAGGATCAGAACACAGTATCCCATGGCAAACAACCAAAATTGGATGAGTTCAAAGATGCAAGAGGATATGTATTAGTCTCTTCAAGGGGGAGCATGCAGCTGTGTTCTAATAAAAAGAATTAATTGAATTTATCTCCTAGGGCTATTTCCTTCATAATCTATGCAAGAGAGCACTTTTTAATGCTGTGACTTCTTTTTTTTTCCTAATGTCAAAACAAGACCTAGTGTCAAGAACCCCTTCTTTTCCAGCTTTAGCCCTGACTTTTGGCTATTAGTGTGATCATGACATAGGATCCCTCCTGTACTGCTCCTGGAGAACTGCAAAAGCGGTCAGGACAGCAGACCAGCCTGGAAGGCCACAGCTGGACCTGGACCACGTATTTCTCATGTGTATTGGGGAGAGATCCACAGAGAGGGAAAGCGCCAGGTCCGACATGACAGCGCTGGGAGAAACTTCTAGTCGAGTTAATGCTTGTACCAGCAAAGCATTGGACTCTCTGCAGGGACTTCTTTTATTATCTGAACCCAAAATGCAATTTTACTTGTCATGTCCTGACAAGAAGTAGTGCACATACAGCACACTGAAATTCCAAGTGTAGGTTTATAAAAAATTCAACCACTGTACCCTATTCAACCATCTCTTGATGTTCTTCTCAGTTGAAAAAAAAAGTGTTTTTTCTTCCACTTTTTCCTCAGAAAGCCTGTTAACAATTATCATTTCTTATTTCAAGAAGGGCTTAAAAATTTGGCATCTGAACATCATTGCCTTATGGCATGGTGTACCTGAGCAAAAATTTACCCAGACACTTCACAAGAGCAGAGTCCATGGAAGGAACAGTTGTAGTACTTTGAAGTGCTATTTATGCTGTCAGTTCTCCTTCCATAAATGTTTTTAAACCAGGGATTCAAATTAGGCACTGACATTAATCACTCTCAAACTAATCAGTGAATCGATTCCAAATCTGGCAGCCAGTCAGTGTTGATACAAGATTTGTTGCACATATAGTCCCAAATTTTATTTGCACAGTGTGTTATTGCAAATACATATTTAAAAAAAGCAATGCAGTTGTCAGTTATGAATGAAATTAATCCAGGATAAACTGAAGAACAAAACTGGTGTATATACCATCACCAACCTGTCAGTATGGACAAAACTACCCATGACTTGACGTCTAGTACTTATTTGCTAGATCTTCTAGTAAATAATAAATCACATTTTCTTTCTGCAAACAACAGGAACTGTGTTCATCATTTGAGATTCTTTACATTATTAAGAGCTTGGCAGGGAGTTCAGAAACTCAGCTGAAGAAAATATTCAGGAGATCCTATATACTTTATATTAAGATTCCATGCTGTTCTTTCGTACATGTGCCTTCCTATTTTAATAGAAAGTTTTTGTAATTTTGTATTAGGTAGGAAAGTCATACTTATCTAATTCTTTGGGGCATTTACACACTGTAAGTATTCTGAAATAAGATCTGAATAACAGGAATCACAGAATAGTTTGGGTTGGATGGGACATTTAAAGATCATCTAGTCCAACCCCCCTGCCATGGGCAGGGACACCTTCCACTAGACCAGGTTGCTCAAAGCCCCGTCCAACCTGGCCTTGAATGTTTCCAGGGATGGGACATCCAGAACTTCTCTGGGCAACCTGTTCCAGCACCTCACTGTCCTCACCGTAATAAATTTCTTCTTTACATCCAGTCTAAATCTTCTGTTTTTCACTTTAAACACTCCCCCTTGTACTATCACTACAGGAAGGCTGGAATCTTTTTTACTCAAGTAATGCACACAGTTTGCTGTGTACTTCGGAAAGCAAGACATTTCCATTAGTGCTGTTAACACTTTCACAGCTTCTGGAGCTGATGTGCCAAGGTATAAATTTCTTCTCAGGAGCCGTCTGGCTCAACGTGGGTCCTGAAAGAAACTGTGGCAAAACAAGGGAAGAAATATGAAAGTCTCAGGTGTGAAGAGCAGACAACCAACCCCATAGCAACTGGAGAGCCTGAGTACAAAATAATCCTATACCTCCTCTGAAGACAGTAACACACAGAAATATGTAACTAAAGCTAGTTACTTTCTAGCCTCAACATGCTTAAAAAAATATTTCTGTGATGTAGCCAGCAATAACAGGCCATTACCTGATGAAGGTGGTGGTACCTTCATTATCTGATGAAGGTGGTGGTACCTTAAGAGTCCCACTCAGTGATGCAGAGCTGGGCCTGCAGATTTACTTGAAAAATGCCAAAAGACAAGATATCCCTGTGTAGGAAGTAAGTTCCATATGTCACTGGAAGAGTATAGTGACCAAAAAGAAGGAAACAAAGTATCCACCATAAAAGAAGAAAATAAAAGAACTCTGAGGTTCAAAAACGCAAAACAAAGTATTGATGGTGTACCACTTTCTCCCAGTCCTTTTCTTTATCTGAAATATAGCTTCAAAAGTTAAATACAGCGGATTGCTGAGGCAGGGGAAGAACTCGGGAGGAAAGGGTTTGTGTCCAGGCACAGACCTCGTGCCTTTTCCTTGGAGCTGTATGGGGAGGGTGGGCATGGAAGTGAGGGACAATGACACAGGCAGGGTTTTATTGCACCATGTGCACTTCAGCTTTGGCCACGGCAGTAGAGACCCTTTCACCTCACATTTTCACTACGAGAGCCAGAGTCCTGCGCACCCTGGGGCAGGTGTGGGTGTTTGAAGAAAGACGAGGACCATCCTGTTCTTGCACACCCTAAAAATCTCCACAGGAACAGCCGGGTTTGGCTTTAGGTCTTGAAATTACATGTGGGCTGCTTAAAGTAAAGCTACTCATTAACTGTATAATTCATTTCTAGAACTAATTTATTCTTCTTCCTTTTTTTTTCTTTTTCCTTTTTTTTTTTTTTCCTTTATCCAGTAGACACCTCTTCCTCTGTTTTTGTGGCATGAAGATAACCTGCAGGGATAAATGGAAATTGAGTTTGTGCCCTTATTTCTAGAGTGATTTGGATTGGTGGTGTATCTCTGGAAAATACAGCCATCCTAGCTGCTAGGCAATTTAAATAATGATTTAGATAGTTTCCCCTTATTTATTGTGGACTTATTTTCTTAGTTTGTTATTTTCTTTTTCTTAATCTAAACATCAGTTTACACATATATAATCACGTAATGTGAAGAAAACAAATTTCTTCCAACAGTGACTTGTAAAAGTGATATAAAATTTAAAAGGATGAAAAGCAGTCTGGTACACTAAGGAATGTATAATATCTGCAACATATCTTCTTCATTGCTCTACCCTATACTCTTCAACATGTAAGCTTTATTTTTCTGATTGAAAGACCTGCAGGAACACCACACCTGCACATGTGATTAGCTAAATCTAAGCAAATCTGAACATTAATTCAGTAGAATCCTCTGAGCTGGTAGACAGCCAAGTCAATTAAACAGTTATCCTGATAAGGAAAGACAAAAATGCTTCTGAAAAGACTTGCCATGGCATAAAGTACCCACCAAAGTAAAACTACAGCAATAAGGAGATTATTCACAGCATTTCATTTTTCGTTGCCATTTATTTCCTTATTATTACTGGAATCTCTGTTTGTGATGGAAGTCAAGTTTGGCATTTCATGCTGATTTAAGAGCTTGCTAATACTTAACTCCCTGTGTCACTGAATGACTATATCCCTGTTAAGCAGTTTCACTGTCATTAAGTATAATTGTCCTAAATTAGCACCCATGGAGATGTCCTGGTTAAGACTATCCTAGATAAAGGGTTTGTACTATACCAGCGATTGTATACAAATAATATAATGGTAACAGGGAAGGAAAAAAAAAAGGCAAGCAAGTGCAATAGCTGAGAGAAGGAATTTGTAGTTGTTCTTCAGGACAGCAGGCAGGGAAGCATCTCCTCACCAGCACCTTCTGGGACAGGGCAGATTGCTTTTCTCAGCTAAGTCAGCAAAATGCTCATGGTCTCTGGGCATTGCTATTTGAAACAGGTGTTTCTCTGAAAGAGATGCGTGACTGTTGCAGACCGAGGTCTGGCAGAATCCTGATTTTCAGAGTGCTTGCCTCTCTTGCAGAGTGCAAATTATCTGCAATGCTGGTGTTTCTCTGGCTTCCTCTGAGCACTGTGCACAAGAACAGTTCATCATACAAATTCTTCAAACGATCCTCTCAAGAATTAATTTTGGAAGAACACTTTTTCCTTTTTGAGGTGTTATGCTTAATATATAATTAGCCTACAGCGTCATGGCTACCGTGCTAATTCTGTAGGTCAGACATTTCTTATGAGGAGTAAAGAATAATTTAAAATGGTCATTAGGAGCAGCATGGTCTCAAAGATAGAAATTATTTTCTATTTATCTATAACTGTAGTTAATTGTGTTACAGTATTCCTTCCAATTTAGTGCTCGTTTCTGGAGTTACTGGGTAAAATAACAAGCCGACATCTGTACTGTATCATATGCTTGACTACCTGTATGCAGAAAGTGGCCAATGAACAATTTCAGATAACCAAGTGACTTGATGCTTGAGGGAGTTTTCAATGTAATTAATTGGCATCTGGGAACATTAACCTGTTTGCTTAAGAAAGATTTTTGGTTAATTGAGGTTCACAAACTAAGGTTACACAGAATGCAAAGCAACCTTTAGTTCAGTCTTGAAGCTTTGCACTGAAAGGTGTTTCAGAGAATTATTTGAAAAAATGTTTTTCATATCTAATAATTTGCCCCTTAACCATCCTTAATTACTAGCCATTTGCTTATCTTTCATCTCATATCCAGTAAGCTAAACTGATAGAAAATTATCTTCCTTTTTTTATATAAAAGGAAGAGTAAGAGTTGGCCCTTACCTACACACAGAGAATCTCCAAGTAACAAATCTTTGCTTCCACTAGTGCTGGAGCATGTTAAATTATTATTATTTCATATTTGTGTGCACAGAACAAAGAAACATATATTTTAAAACTGTACTGATATAATCTGTCTTTCACAGCCTGCTCCGGTCAAAGCACCAGGACTGTGTTAGACGGGAAGGAAGAATGAATTCCAGAAGGAGGAATCTCCACTCATCGTGCCCCTTCCCAGCCTCTAGACATTCAAACCCAGGTGCCTGCAACCAAGAACCTCACAGCTGATTTTGACAATTAAGCAAAAAAACTAATGGACTTCGTCAGGTAACCAAGCAAGATGAGCTGTATTCCCTGGATAGTAAAGGATTTGCTTTTATAGCTCAATATTATCTCCCAGAGATGACCATTTATGCTACTTTTACTGCATTATTACAGGAACAATATTACCATAGAGCAAATTGCTTTTTCACCAGCAGCACATACCTCCCACGTACCACACCTTCAATTGCACTTCTTGGCAGCTCTAGCGCGGCAGCGCGCAGATCCCTGTGCTGGCTTGGCAAACCAGATGGGACGCCTGGGCTTGTGCTTAACAGTAGAAGGCAGGTGTTGTAACATTTTGCCGCACGATTTCATGTGCTAGTAACAGGAGCACGTGATCCCTAATTCCTGAGGTACAGCATCACTCAGACTCCCGTGCCAAGCCTTTTCTGAACAGGCTCAGGCAGCTTCACAACTGCAACAGTCTTTTTTCTCTGATACCTATAGATAGGGACTAGAATAATACTATGAAAATGCGTTCCAGAGCTTGTGAGTAAAGAAGGATCTGGAAATGTGAAAGGCTAGTATCATAATATTTTATAATGTCATAGTGTCATATAATGCTAGTTCCTGGGGTTTAACATCCTAGTACCACAACATTCCTATAGACTTTTCAGGGGAGTTTTGAGTCATTAAAATTGTCTCAGGAGCTAATGACTTTCAATATTTCATTCTTTTATGTTTTGTTTTTAATTATTCCTTGTTTAATTCTCTCTGAAAATGAATGTTCTTTTCCAGCAAAGAATGAAAGAACATGGGTCATACATGGTTCTTCTATTATTATTTTAATTTTCTTAAGAAATTGCTTGATGAACGAATCACAGGGGCCAGAGTTTGACCAACAGATTACTCAGTCAACTCAACCGACCACTAGATTGCTCCATGTGTCGCTCAGGGAAGTTGTGTAATTTACATCCCTGAAAGTCCTTGGTTACAGAGCAAACACTTTGAGGAACAGCATACACAAAATTTAGGACAGAGCAGTAGTCTATGTCAATGTTTCTCAGCCTTTTTCAGTTGAAGAACAAGCCAAATATTAAGCAAAGAAAGGTATATCTTATTTCTTTTCGTCATAGTTGTTTTACTGTGTAACTAACATCATGTGGGCTGAAATGGGATCATTCATGCTTTAGGTTTTTTACTGTGATTTTTATTAATTTCTTCACTTATACTAATTTTTGGCTGTATATTTTGCTAACATTATGAGGTTTTAAATCGTTTGATAAATGTGCCATCTAAGATCTTATGAGCCAGTGGTGAAAACCTGTTGAGAAGCATTGAACTAGTTAACTTCTGCAGGTCCTTTCTACCCATTTGCTTTACAACTCTTTTGATACCCAGACATTTTCAAGTAGGTGTTCCCTGCCACCCAACTTGCACCATTCACTCCAGAGAAGTAAGAGTGAGGATGTGAGATCTTCCTCTGCACTCCTCTGGTCCTTTTACACTCAACGTTAAGCTACCAGGGCAAACAGAAATGTTTACTGCTGCTGTCTGCAGTCCATTCATCCAAATTTCCTTGTTCCCATGACCTTTCTTGTAGTAGCTGTTTGTAATTTTTGTGAAAGCAGCAAATTTTGAGGCAAGTGATTTGTCTATAAATTCTCATTTACTTCTACTTGTTTTATTTCTGATGAAAGGTTTTGATTGGCAAAATGAAGTATAATCTGTTTAAAGACCAGCCTAGATAGATACTGCTTTACAGCTAATATTTTATGAGGTTTTTGTGAACTCTGAGTCAGTACGAATGTCAGCATGGGAAACATATTTAATCTTCCTGCACAGCTGTTTTTATCAACCTTCTCCTCAGTCATTAATAAACAGCTGATAAAGCTCTCAGGGGAACTTGCCATGATGCATACTGACATTGGTTTGTCCAACCTGTCCCTTCTGTTGCCTAGCAGAGGGTTAATGCTTTAAACTGGCCAGAGAGTTTGAGAAGACTTGGGAAAATTCAGGAGTGGTTACACAGGTGGTAAGAGGTCTGACTTTAGCCCACCATCTCATGTGAAATGAGAAGAACAACTCATTGCACTGGAAGCAAGACCACTATTCTAATTTTGTGATTTGAGCTGAATTTTGTGATTTGCTAACTCTTATTAATAGCTCAGCTGCTCCAGATGGAAACTCTCACTCACAACCTGGGGGGATGTAGCTGAAGTGAGGGCAAAGAACTCCACACCCACCTGCAAGCTCTGAAGGGAGACTGTAAGTGGGGTAACTTAGTAAATGCTGTTCTGGAATAATGCTTTAAAAAGACTGGCCTGAAAACCTTGTCTCAAGAAAACTGAGAAGGGCATTTCCATTCTACTCAGTCCAATCAGAATTTCATGCTGAAGAGGGAGAAAAGTAATTTGAGAGTGACTTCCCTGACAGTAGAGACCATATGCCCATGATTTACCTAGAAAGTTATTTTTCTAGTGCCAGGGAATTTCTGGTTTTCATTTCAGTCAAATTACTCTGTGGGTGTTGACAATATTTCTTCATAACACATTGCTCTATAGCATAATCTTTGTTTGCTGTGTTTACCTGACGGAAGCGCCTCAGTGGGACAGTTGTGCCATTGGATTAATGGTATTTAAGGTAAAGTGTTTGAATTGTCCCGTGGCTGGAAGAGCATGTGAGTGTTGCTGATCGTTGTTTGTTGTTGCCGTTTTAGAACTTAAAAGGTACTGAGGGAGTGCTTCAGTTCTGAAAATACATACGCTTTTGAGTGAAATAGGATAGTACTCTAAGTGAACTTCTGTATAGGTGTTTTGGGACATTGAAAATGATATCACAAGAGTCACAAGTGTTTTCCTGTGAATTTACGGCCATGTTCATAAATGGCATCCTATAGTATCCTCATGTAAACCATCAGAAGCCTGACATGACTTTATTAAAGGTACTCTGGATTTACATCAGAGCAAATTAACTGGAAAATGTCATCTGATACTTCCATTTTAAACATTCGTGTTATTTTATAATTCAATAAGATATTTACACAAAGAGGCATTAACGTTGGCTGTAGAAACTAAGGCCTTTTCTTTTCAGCCAAGATGTGACAGTTGCAGTGCTCTTGTAAAATGCCTGTTTTACCTTCTAGTGTCCCTTCAGCTTTTGGTAGAGAGGATCACAGCTGAATCTAAGAATGGAGGTAAGGCTTGGTTTTCATGCTTTTAATGGAAAATGCATGTGGTAAACACTCCCATTACAACTGTGCCTCATCTATGCTACGTATATGTACATACTTGTCACTTGACAAAATACATGGCGTAACTCTGCAGCAGATAGCAAGTGGCTGAAAGATGGAAGCAAGCACAGCCTGTAAGTTAATAGACATTCAGAACGATTTGTTTTAAATGTTGAATAGCAGATGTAATTTGCAACTATTTATTAGATCCTTAGAGCACTGCAGGTTTGTCTAATATCCCAGCTAGTCAGTGTAACCATTTTGTGGTTACTGAGTGGTTATTTACCAGGAAGATGGGGAAGCAACCAGAAGAACAAGTCCAGGTAGCAGGTCTGGGAGACAAACACATGTCTTCTGTCTGTGTCCTACACCATACGTGGGAAAAGCTCAAATAGCTCAGTTGCCAAACCTTTAATAGTTAAAAAAGGACAGTGGACAGAAAATGTTTGGGGTTTTTTTTTAATATGGCTATTCTATTATCAATATGCAATGAATCAGTGATGGCAAAATCCACTTTATAGAATACCAATGTTCACTTCATCGTAGTGGCCATGAGGAGACTGACTAGGTACTGGGACATAGCAAACCTCTTATTCTTAGGTGAGATGTGGCCTGTATTTCCAGACGCCAGAGCTTCATGTCTTGTAAGAGAACTCCTTGCAAATGCATTGGGTAAATTATGCACAAATACTCTACCTGAGACACAAAATGATATAAAGACTGCTTTCCTTTTCACTAAAAGTGCTTGTTTCTGTCCCCACAACCTTCTCCTATCTCACCCAGTGCACGTATTTTATTTCCATTAACAGGCACTCTGTGCACCCATTTAATCAAGGGAGTGAAATAATCCAGTACTGTTGAATCAGTTTCTGATATAGTGAAAACAAATGCAGAGGTTTCTATATGCAGGCTGGCCAGGTGGTTAATTTAAAGTTTAGGCAAATGTTATTTTCTTACACTGTTAATAATTTTTTGTTAAGTGTGTCATAATACATTTATTTACAGATTCTAAAATTGTATTGACAGCAGGGAGTACAGTGTGCTTTTTGCAAAGTCAGTCTGAAGACTGTTATTTAAAGCAGAATCAAGGACTTATGAAGCAGATATGGACTTAGCTCCCATGAGGTGATAAGGGAAATTGCATTGAGACAACAGAGTAGGAGGTTAGCTTCCTCTGCTCTGGAATGGAGAGATATGAGATGCAAAAGGGAATAGTAGTAAATCATGGGGTAATGGTATCAGATTATTTCATGGGATGCTCTGGAAAAACAAATGGAAGGAGAATAATGTTATGTCTTACCCATGTGCTGTAAGCATCTATAGGGTGACTGAGCGACCCGTGTGCTGCATGTGGGTTTTAAATAGAAAAATGGGAAGAGAGGGGTGAGATGCCCTGTCAACTCCAGTAGTGTCACCACCAACTCTGCTAGAAACTGTGGCTTGAAATGATCTCCTGAGAGCATGAAACGTTAACTCTTTAAATATTCAGGGATGGAGCAAATTCTCCTGCACTTCAAAAGCCAATGGAACAAAGGTGTAACAGTGCAGTACACTAATCCCCAGCGTGCACATTCCCTTTGCAGAGACACAGGGAAAAGTCCCTGTGTTTCATACCAGCATTGGATGATGACAATCTGCTGATGTCCTGATCTGTCCCAGTTCTGCAACGTTACTTCTCACGTTTTCTCCATAATCCATAGTTAGAGAGCATTTTTCAGTTATATGCTGCACTGAATAACCCAAATACAGTATTTGTATGGTAATTTTCTTTTCTGACTGACAAATTGTGTATTGTTTCTCCATCATGAAAACTCGACTGAGTTGGAAACAGCATCTGTGTGTATTCAGTGTATCGTATTGATCAGAACGGGGAGAAAACCAAGAGAAGGCCTTCTCCATAGAAACACAAGGTTACAGTGGGAATGCAGAGTCTTCTCTTGGTGATAAATGGCACTGACACTGTGATTGCTCTGCTTATTTAGTCTCTGGGGGTACCTCTATGCAATCAAATTTTTACTAACATGCCCTTTCCTTTCCTTTTTAATCAGCTCAACATTTGGCCACCAGATTTTACAAAACCCAAACACATCATATCATTTCTTCCCAAGAGTCCTTTTACTAGTATCTCTAAGCCTGAAATTTTATATTTGCATGTGAACACAGTAGTATCGAATCATTCAAAGCGACTGATAGTTCTATACGTATACCAGATCAAGGTCTGTTCTCAGTTACCCATAAGAATTTAGCAGTTATTTAGCTACATATATATGTAGTGTTTTGCTCTTTAGAGTGATTCATAAAGGAATTTGATAGATGGAGGAAAGCTAGGAAGGAGAACTCATTGCTACAGAATGCTCTGGGCACCAGCAGTTTTTATGGGCTCTTAGAGGAATTAGACAAATTCATGAACAAAATATTTGTCTGCGCTGTTACACCTAAAGACACCGTGTCTGGTGCAGGAAATCGTTGACCTGTAGAAGCTGATGAGAGGACCCTGGAGAAGCGACACTGTGTGCCCTCTCTGCTCTTGGTTGGTTCTTCGTGCGTTTCTACAGACCACTGCAGGAAGGTCTCAATGGACATGTACTCTGACTGGGCATGGCTGCTCTTAGAAAATGCTTAAGGCAAAGAGTGGGACCTACAAAGAGAACCTCCAGATCTCGTTGTGGTGTAACTTGTGATACAAGAACATGACAATACTCCTTCTGTTTGGCAGAAATGGCTGAGGACATGGCTCTCGCCTTGTGTCAGGGTGCTGAGGGCATCCCCCGCCCCTTCTGGGGGTTTGGCTGCCTGGGCTCAGGGCCAGTCTGGTGCCCTGTGGGAGAGAGGTGGGAAGATTCCGTGTGTTCCCTCCCCACTCCCTGTTCACCCAGGGCCTGCTTTTAAGCTCAGGCTGTGGCTCCGTGGGTCCTAACCAATCTACATTGCAGCCTCACCACAGCCATGCCTATGCTTGGCTCTACATCCTGCTGATGCACACACTGACCTTGACCCATGAACTTGCTTCCCAGCCTGGTCACGGACCTGCCTCATCACCCGCGGACTTGCCTGGTGACCTGAGCTGCAGGCTATGCCTGGCTGCCCCTTCCAGCCTGCCCTGCTCTCTCCATGCAGGCCATGTCGCCCTGGCCTGCAGTTTCCCCATGGCTCACAGGTACCCATCTCTTAGCTTTATATCTCACTGTTTTGCTGTGCCACACCAATTGCTGTAGCCCACTCTGAGTTCTGATACACCATGCCCAGGCCATTGACCCAATTTGTGATCCATTGATCATAAAGCACACAGTAGCTGATGAAAGGTTAGTGTTTTGTGCACCTACATCTTTTGTGCACCTTTCGCTGTGGGGCACAGGCACATACCGCAGTGGTCACCTCCATCCCGTTGCCTTCTTGCCGTGTGAAACTAGCACACGTGGTCCCACACTCTGGGAGAGAAAGTGATAGGTCTGACATATTGTGCTTGAACACACACATCATGGATCTTATAGTTCAGTTACATCTTCACAGAGATTCTCTTCCAAGAATTTACAAAGTTGAAGGTTACCGTGCTGAACACAAAGGTATGGGGTATGTATGCACATGGCTGCCCAATAAACTACAGCAATGGTGGTAAAGAGAAGGTAAAGTGAATAAGGCATATCTTGCTGGGGTTATATAGAGGAAGTTTGCCAAGGGGTTCTTTTGACTTAAAACAGGAGAAGATAATAAAATGACCTGGGCTGAAAGATGTTTATGGCACACTTGAGGCCATGCTAGGGTAAATGAAGAACGCTTCAGCTACCAACAGATTGTTTATCAACATATGCAGTGTTCAGAGTTGAGAGAAGTTAATAACACAGCATACTTTGCAATTGGAATCTGTTCATCAAATTTGTCTCATGAGACAGAAATGAAGTAGCAGGTTTTCTTCTCCTGCCTTCCTTCCTTGAGAATTCAGTGTCAAAGTAAGATAGTGTCAAACAACCCTGACAAATTATCATTTCTGTGCACAAAACACGTAATTCAAGTTTCATCACCCTTTCCTGTCAACAAGTTTCAGTGCTGTTGGGGAAGAATCATTTCTCCATTACCTTCCGCTTGTGCTAGAATTGAACTATGTCCAGGCTCAGGATGAGAAAGTAAATATAGAAAATCATTTAGACAAATTTCTTCCCTCAGAGAACCATCAACTTGTATAAACAAAACTTTTAAACATGTAGTGTTGTATCTGCTCCGTAATGTGGTTCACTGTAATTTTGGTTTTAATAAAAAATGCATTTGTTAATCTCTTCAATATGCTGCAGTTCTGTTTCACCCTCTTTATAACTGTGATGCATTTTTCTCTTCCACTCAGAAATCTGGAGCACTTTTCCTGTCTGCTCGTATTTCCACCTGACTGGGCCTAACCTCAGAAACTTGCTCTGTTTCTGGCTGATTAATTTATGTTTCATCCCTTTCTTTTTTCTAAAGAGCAAGTTGGGGGTTTTCCCCTTAAGTCATCACATGTTGATTCATTCCTACTTTTGCTAATTCTATTTGTATTTCCTTTTGTGCCTGTATCCTCCCCTTGTGTTTTGGGTCAAAAGCATTATAAATAAATCAACAACTCTTTCCCTGTCTGCCAGGATAGCTGCTTTAAAAAGTCTGGTTTCTAATTCCTTGGAGTTGACGAGGGACTTAGGCCCTGAAGCATAGTTTGCTATCCCAGCCTGTACCCTTGCTAATGAATGCTCCCATTATATGCCTACTTGTCCAATCTTCTTTTGAATCTGAGTAACGTTTGATCTCAGAGGTGACCTGCAGCAAAAAAGTTTCCAGCTTTTAATCACTTCCTATTTTATTCAAAAGAAAATCTAAAACCAAACCAAAACCAAAAACCCCCACACTTTCATGCATTTCAGATATGCTGTGGCTTGGTTCTTCCCCTGCGTAGGGTAAAAGCAAATAAGAGCTCGGCCTTTCTTTGCTATACCTTGTTCTTCTGGACTGTCTTTTATTTCCCTCTGTGTCTGTCTCCTGCCTGCTCTAAACAGTTTGCATCTTTTCAATCCTCCTTAATATAAAAGCGTTTGTATGACTATTCATGACTATCGTCTGTCTCCTGTCTTTGCAGCTATGTTTTGTGAGATGATGATAAGCCTACCTATGGGTGCTCCCAGTTAGACACATCCTTCGTTTCTAAAATAGAAAATAATACTGCCTTATCTCATTCTCTAGGCATACTTTTTTGATCATCTGTTCATAATGTTAGCAAAACCTTCTGCTTGATGTCTTTAAAGTGGCTGTATATTCTCTGCACCAGAGATCCAGGCTATCCAAAAGTGACAGCTAAGTCAATCTGAAAATAATTTTTAGAGAGTGTACAAAGCAGAAAGGAACAGATTGACATGCAGCTACTAGGAAGAGGCTCCTTTGATATATAAACAGATAAAGTCTAAACCAGACATAATTTTCCAGAATCCATTTTCTCAGTGTCTTTTTCCTTTCAAATACTGTTCTTCAAGTCAGGCATTTGCCAATTTACTACATGAAATTCACAGCTTGTTGGCTGAGCTTTTGTTCCAAACTATCGTGCTGATTCTTCCTTTTAGTTGCGTGTAGCTTTCCAACACATTCTTCTTTTTATCTGATCAATAGAGAAATGAACTGATCTGGGAGGTAGACCTTTCAGAAATGGAGTCTCTTACAAAGTACGATATGTTTTTTTTTTTCAGTAGATGTTAAGCAGCTGAACTATTAATTGCACCTGGAGTTTCAGGTGCTAAGCACTTGGTTCTTACTTTGCATGAGCTTTCAAATTACATACATGCTTTCAATTACATCCTTTATACCCTGTCATGGGCAGGATTTTCATTCTCCACTCTAGGATAAGTTGCATTTCATGCACTCACAATATCTCTTATCCTTGCTTGCTTACTTCACTGACCTCAAATCTGAGATCTTCACAAAGACAAGAGGAAAAAATCTAGAATTACATAGCAGTTCTCTCCTTAAACCCTAGGCTAGGTTAGTTCTTTTTAAGGGAGAGGAAGAAGCCCCAAGGTGAGCCCTCATAAAGGCAGTGCTGCAATCACCTTCCTTTCTTCTGTGGTGTGTGATGTTCCCATGGGAACATTTGGAAGGGCTCCAGAAAAGAAGAATTACAGACCATGAGCAGATGGGAAGAAAGGTTAGTTATTTTTGTTTCTCAGCTGTTGAATTGTCTTAAGATGGGTAGCTATGTTTAGAAAGAAAAAAGTTTTACATAGGTATAAAGCCATAAGGAAATATTGCTGGAATCAGACTCAGTTCAAGAGAGACCATCCTCTTGTTCAGGTGTGAAGAAGAGGCAAGTGTCTCAAAAGCAAGCAGCACTTTTGGCTCTTACTATAACTCTTCTGATAAGATTAAAAAAAAACTAAAGTCTCTTATGTAGCTCCTAGAAAGAATGAGTCTAGTATCCCTAAGTACCTCTGCAGATCTTGTCCTTGATGTCCAGTATGCAATTTCTATAAAGCTTGTACTTGAATAAAAAAGTGTTTTCTCAGTAATCTGACCATGTATGTCTCCAATTATGCCTTCAAGAAGTGGGCCCATTAAAGATGAGGACTGTACTGTAAGTGTTCTCCACCTGAGGTAAACCTCCTGTGAAAGTGCCTTTGCATAGGACTCTTCAGAGTAAGAGGTGGAAAATATTCAGATGAGTCCTCCTCAGAGCTGGAAGATCTGTGTGTCTGAGAAAAGGAAGGCCTATGAGAAAAGGCCCCCTTCATTGCAATACTTCTTTCCCATCTCTTCAAGCATTTTCTGCTGTCTAGGAGCTTAGTGAGTTTTTGGATAACCTACCTGATTTCCTGTGTTGGAAGCCAAATCTGAGGATAGTTACTGTGCAACAACTCTATAGGAAAACTACTTGTGTCAGGCAGACAAGACTGTGGGGATCTAACATGTCGGACCTTGGATGAAAAAGAGTTAGAGGTGAGAAGCAGCTCAGCTGGCTGCCAGGTTCACCAGCAGCAGACTTCAGCCTGGCCTTTCTAGCCCTACTGCTCCGCCAAGCACCGTAAAACTAACCCACAGTCCATCAGTACAGTGAGGAAGACGTTTTCACGCTCCTTTGAGACATATTTGAATAATTAGTTGATCTTTTCTATTCAAAGTTAATAGTCTGCAGTATATTATGTGTTTAGTAGACAAAATACAGTGGATTTGTGTTATCTAACTCTACCATGGCTTCTTGTTGCTATGTGTGGGAAGCTCCTTCAGGAGGAATTCAGTAGGAAAAAAGCCTTTCTGTGCTTCATAATCCTGTAATATGAATACAGAATTGCCTGGGCTACAGTGTCAGAATAATGAACAATGAAACGCCAGTGGCAAGAGAGCTATCAAAGGGGATATCTCTGGATCAGTATTGGGTCTGGTATTAATTAATGAAAACACTAATTAAGGCTTCTATTAAACAATCTGGAAGATAAAATGAAGCGTGCATTGATCAAATTTGTAGAGGCCAGGCTGTAGCTACAGAATGATTGATCAAGAGATTTTCAGAGTAAGAGGCAAATTTTAAATAGGGTGAGATTTTAATTTAGATAAATGTTAATGCACTAGAGGGTGACACTTTATAAAATGCAAGGCTACTGATTAGAGGTTGGTAATGCAGAGAAGAGCTTAGGAGAGTGGGTAACAAATGGAGTAACAAATCCCAGTACCACAGAGCTTTAAAAAGACAAATAGCTTTCCTGGCTGTACAGAGAGTAGAAGGGAGGTTATTTGTAGGACGGTGCCCATAAGGATATCTATTCTGTGTTTCTGGTGTGTCAACGCAAGTGTAAGGCTTCAACCTGTTATCCGTGTGAGATAAACTCTTTAATTGTGACTTCAAGGTTAGATGGTAAAGGAATAAAGTTCCTGAAAGTGATGCAGAGCAGATAGAGATGTGTGCACAGCCTCTGAGAGGACCATGAGCACGGTGTGCTCCACTGACCATCCACCTCCCAGCCTTGCGGCACCTAATCAGGCACCCTGCATATGGTCTATTGATGCGAACTTCTGTTGTGTTCCTGAACTTGGCAAAATGCAACAGGAGGGAGCTGCTTTGGTCATGGAAAATGTAGCAGGACATAAGTGTAGAAGTCTCAGCCTCTACCTACCATTTAATGAACCTATTCCTACCATCTACAAAACAGTATCTTCTGGTTGCTGCGGAAGGCTGGTGAACATGGGTAACGTAACCAAGGAAAGAAGCTTTGAGAAATCGGTGCTGCTTTTGAGGTGTGGGGGTTTTTTTGTGTTTTTGTTTGTTTGTTTGTTTGTTTGTTTTTAAGAGCTGTGGTCTTTCTTTTCTAAGAGTGAGTTAATCTAGATTGAGGCCCTGGCAAAGCAGAGGTACTATTACAGGCAGTTGCTTCTCATTATTTGGTATTCTTGGGAAATGAGATGTCTTTAGGAAGACAAGAAGGAAACAAACTGCTTCATGCATGTGTGAGAGGTAGAAAAAAAAATCTCAAAATACTTTGGTGTCTAGGAGGAGTTACAGATCAGTTATCTGGTCAAACAGTTCCAAGTAAGCTATGTGCAACATACCCTGTCGTATATATAGTTATTTATGTGTCTGTGTGAATGCCTCTACGCAAGAGTACTGTATTATGCTTGTGAAGCATTATGAAAACTCAGGTAAATTCTTTCTTGCAGTAAAACTGAATATTATAATTTGGCACTGCACCAACAATGAATCTGTACATTTGGGAATCAGTTTACCAGTGACGTTTTTTTAACTATATCTTCTGTTTTCAAAAAGCACTTATTTTTATGCAGAATCAATGATATCATTTGCATACGCTTAAGACTTTTTAATAGTAATAGCTTGTCATTTCACAGAATTATAAAGTAGCTGAGGTTGGAAGAGACTCCTGGAAGTCAGCTAGTCCAGTACCTTTGCTCAAAGCAGAGTCAGAAGGAGCAGACTGCTCAGGACTGATTGTAAAGTTTTGAATCTCTTCAAGGCTGAAGGCTCCACAACATTTCTGAGCAGCGGGTTCCAGCGCTTCACCACTATTACAGTAGATTAGTAAGTAAATAATTATATTTAGATGGAACTTCCTGTGTTTCAGTTTGTGTCCATTGCCTCCTGTCCTTTCACAAGGCACTGCTGAGAAGTCTGGCTCCTTCTCCTTCATTTCCACCCCCTCAGGTATTCATGCACATTAAGAAGATCCCGCTGAGCTGTCTCTTCTGCACGCTGAACTGTCCCAGCTCTCTGTCTCTCCTCCCATGACAGATGCTCCACTCTCTTAGTCATCTCTGTGGCTGTTTGTTGGACTTGCTCCAGTATACCCACGTCTTTCTTGTACTGGGGAGCATGTAACTGGACATGGAATTAAAAATTTACTGTTTCATTCAAATCTTAGAAAATCTAAATCAGTGATACATATTGAAGATAGAGTTTGCATCATTCAAAATAGAAAAGGAACTGGATCGAGTTTTAACTAGAATTGAACTAATATATCCTGCGCTCAAGAACAGGAAATTAAATTAGTTGAAAATCTTGTACTAACAGCTATGCTGGGATTATTGTTATTTGTCAAAGCAATAAGGTGGAGGGAGATGGAGGAAGAAGAAAACATTTATTGTGACATTACACAAATCCAAAACACAGTATTTGCTTTATGCACATAGGATATGCTTAAAGAATCAAAAAGCCATGGCTTCATTGGAATAGAGAAGTCTTGACCCAAGGAATTTTGAAATGAAAGGTTTTGGAAGATGAAGGTCTCTGGTTGAGACACCAGGATGATAGAATAAGGTGACAAAACAGCTCACGATGAGCAAGAGTTACATCTTGCTACCTGTCCAGCTACTAGCATCTTGCAGGGAGTAGTGGGACAAAGTCAGTATTTGCTGATCATGTCGTTATTAAATGTGTTTACAGGGTGGGGTTTTGTGTATGTATGTGTATATGCATCTATATGGCTACACACATACACATATGAAGATGCATATATCTCTCTATATTTTTTTCACTCAATGAAAAGAGAATTATTTACGTCTTTTACAGCAGGATCTGGATGCTGTTTGTGGATTTAGAATGTTAGTGATACATTTCATTACTATCATTAAAGATTTTTTTTTAATACAGGGAAGGGGTTGTCTAAGTGCTGTGTGGGAGCTGATAAACTCACCTGGACTGATACCATATGCTTTAGATCAGCAAATGAGTTAATGCTGTCCTTGTTGATACTGGATAGTTGCCATGTCAGAGCCGAGAGGTATAGCCTCTGTTGTTTGCTGTTTTCTGAACACATAATGATCATTGTTTTGGTAGAAATTGGGTACATTCCTAGGTAAAGCGAAAGCGTTTAGATTTCCTTTTAAATATATTGTGTCATAAGAAGCCTGGGGATTTCTTTACTAAAAACACAGGGCACAAGAAGAAGAAACTGTTCTTTCAGGTGTCAGAATGCCTGTTTGGAAATTTTTCTCACATTATTTTAAACCACAGAAAGAGAATTTTTCACCAAAACTCTTGAACTAAAGCATTACGACAGCTGACATGGTATGTTGAAAGCTTGTCTTTGCTTTCCTTGGCTTGTTACTGCCTTCTTAAAGAGAGGCAGAAGGGGAAAGAACATTAGCGATATGTACCACTGACTTACTCTTGTTATTGCAAGTTTCTCTGGTTAAGAAAGCTAGTTTAATACTTCACTATTCCATCTCTGTTTCACTGAGGAATTTAAGGGGGTATTAAGGAAAATGTAGAATTCTGATATGGGCCACAGGTAAGTGATGTAGCAAGCAGATGATGTCCTCCTCCACTTCTGAGGCTCCAGCCGTCTGGATTACTGCAGATGTCCCCCCTTGTTGGCAGTAAGTACCCATAGGCAGCACACAAGAGGTGGGTGTACATGTGGCTGATGAAGCACTGATGTTAGGCCAGCCTGAAACAAGCTTGCTGACAAGCGGTCCCTTGCTCTGGAAGAGCTTGGTCACACACTTCAGAACTTTGCAAAGAAGCATCTTCAGCCTGGTGTGATTTTTCAGTGAATGGCATAAACCACAGCACTGTGATCTGAGATAAAAGTTAGAGGTTATACAAAACAAATATGTCCTAGTATTTGTCCACTTTTAAAGGAGCCATTACAGCAGAGTGGAGCTCAATGCTTTTTTTACACGCTTGTATCTTCAATGTCTGTGGCTTGTGTCTTCAGTTTTACTATCCTTGTCTTTCTGCTTATGGTGAACCTGGCTTTGCAGAGTGTTTGCAATTAAAATTCTCATGTTCTGAAATGTCACTGATCTTCACAACATTCCCCTGGCTTCACAGCAACAAGTGTACTTGGCAATTTCCAGTGCTGACAACTCCAGTTTTCTTCCTCTGCTGTTCCGGTGGTCGGAGCCACACAAGTGCCAACAAATAAAGCACAGAAGCAGTGTTTCTGAGTCAGCAGGGCTTTGTAGCAAAGCGAGGGCAGGAGAGGTATTGTGCCAAGTGCCCAAAATTGGCTGGCGTCTCTGGATGGGAAGTGAAACTGGAAGATCACCTTGTAAGCAGGCCTGGTGCCATCCAAACAGATGGGCTGAAGTACAAGCAGCCAAACAGTCATTCAGGAACACAAAATGGATTTGTTGAAGGCACGTTTCCAAGCATGAAATGTCAGAATGTGTCAAGCCTCCAAACCTGAAGGGAAGGATATGTGCGAGTAGTGTGGGATGAGCTAACGCTGAAAACAAACATTTCTGTCTTGGATCCCTTCCTGGAGCCACTGAAAGATTTTTTCATTGCTGTGAGACACAGAGGGATGAGTGGGAGAAGAGTCCTGCAAAACAGTATTATTTCCCTACCACATGGATCACTTTCTACAAACTGTGCTGACAAGGTAAAGAAATTACTGCTTTTGCCTCCCACGGATGTTGATGTGCGAGAGGCCCATAACATTGATCTGGCTGGTTAGTCTTTGGCAGCTGTATTTAATAGCTTCAGAATAAATTCTGTAGTATTAGCCAAGCTCTGAATAATTTATTATGGACAGAAATATACCTTAGTAAAGACTTAAAAGACTTTGAGGTAATCTCCAATGGCTGTGGAGTTGTACTGAGGACTGAATTGCCTGGCTGTAATAAGAACCCAGCTCCTCTCTGGGACTTTTCTGCTTAAAAGATCAGCAACAACAAAGGGGGAGAAAAAACCAACCCAAACTGCTGTAACTCTAAAACTCAAGAATTTAGGATGATAACTGATGGCAATGTGCTTTGCTTTTCCATTCACTACAAAAGCCAGGCGAACTCTCATTCTGCTGATCAAAGGTGCAAAGTAGAGAAGGGCTCACAGAAAGAAATGTAATGACTTGAAAAGAAATGAGTTTGCAGGTAAGATTCAAGGCAAAGGCTCGAATTTCCAGCTAAGCTTTATCTGGCTTAAATTGTTATGCCCTGTAACTAGTGCCTTGCAGTTCCAGTTTACAAAATGGAGAATGAAAGAGAGCATTAATCTGGCTGAAATCCACATAACAGGATTGTGTGTGAAACAAAAGTGAAATCAGACAGTGCAGTCAGTGAAATACAGGTTGAGGAGGAGGGGGGAATATGCTAGAAACAGCAGTTTACTAACCTCTTTACTGCAGCTAAACAAGCTTTAAGAGGCATTAGGATTTATTCTTTGTAGCAAGAGGGGTAGGAAAATTCAGGACCTATTTCCTGTTGTTTGATTTTTTTGCAGCAGAATATTCTTACCAGAAGTCAGGCTGTTAGAGCACGCCGACAGGGAAATGATTTGCATTTGGTAGAACTGCCCCTCAGTTCCTCCATCTCACACCGCCCTTGTGGCACTTCAACACTGGTCATTTGTTGTAGGCTCGGCATTTGATGTTTTGATTTTCTCCCGTTGCTCTGCAGAAAACGATTGTGCAACAGTCAAGGACTAGCGATCTTTGGGAGGACGCAGAAAACATGCATTCAGATCTCAAACTCCAGACGGGGAAGCCTCTTTAACTGTGCAGTAATAGAAATCGCTTAAATTATGGATAATCTGCTGCACAAGTCTGTCTTCTCCTATTTCATAAAGCTTCCTATCCATGCAACTTGGAAACTTGTATCGACAGTGAAAGACAAGAGGATTCAAGAAAAGGTAAAAACAAATTAAAAAAAAAAAAAACACCTTCAATTGTAAAGTTGTGGGTGACCTAGCTATATCTTAAAGGGAGAGGATCAGAAATTTAGCTGTAATGTTTTCTAAATGTCAGTATCTGGGAGTAATGGTTATGTTTAAGTTTTTATAAAAGCTTTGTGACTTTAAGAAAATTGGCCCTGAGACCAAATAATTTTTGATTCTGAGGAAATAACTGGACACTTAAAGCAATTGGGGTCTGAGACCATGAAGCTTTAAGTAGCCATTACCTGTCTGTTGAGGATCACAAAAATCCATATTTCACTCCTGTCATGAGCCATTTTCAGTATAATTCCAGGTCATCTTCCATCACTCATGTCCATCCTAGCTGACTGAAGAAATCGTTAAACTTCTTTTTATTTTTGATAGTCTTGAATCTCCTTGTTATCCTAAGGGGGGTAGATTTGAGAAAATTAATTGCTAAATATGCATATAAAATAAACTAGCCTTCCCCTCTCAAGTCTTCTGTTAGACATAAACTTTAAGCTCTGCTGTTCTCTGTGTTGCAACGGCTTTGTCTCTACTAAGAGATTTTAATTAGTCTGAGATCAGGTGTAGGGACTGGTCAGTATTTGTGCTCTTTGTCATGTAAATCTGTGTTAAATAAAAGGTTGGATTCTTGGCAGCAGGGCTTGTAACTTTAGTTTCTTAAATGTTTTGGTAGATCATGATTTCTTGATTTAAATGCAAGATGAATATCCTTAGGAGTTGTTATGTGAAGTTGTTCCTGTTTCACAAAGAAATCGAAGCAATTTAGCATGGGGGGGAGAAGGGGTTAGCCTGGAACGGGGCCATCTCTGATGAATTACTGTTCTTTTTCATCTAGGATGTGCTCAAATTAAGCTATGTGATGAGCATTCAGAAGCAGCCTATAACAAGAGCCGAAATTCTGCATTCCTTCCAAACAGTTAAACTTCTTTGCTCTTTGTGCACTAAATTATGTTGAATAGCATACTTCTCTAAATGGGAGGTCAGCAGGCAACAAAAAGCACATTCCTTTGACATGATAGATTTTGGAAAAAGTACCAGGGCTATAACTGGTGGAGGGTGAGGGGGAAATCTGCTTTTCCTGTTCTGGTACAGTAATGTTCGTTATTTTCTGTCTTACTCTGAATGTTTTTACACTGGCTAACAGCTCAAGCACTACATGCTTAAACAAATATCATAATCACTCTCCTTGGGATTGTCCCATGTTGGCAGGGCTGATATTCACCTAAATACAAACATTTGGTTCTTTGACTCTACAAACACTCAGATGGGTGGGAAGTGCAGTTGAGCTCAGCAGGTTACCCTGCATGGTGTTGAGAATAAGCTTTTTATTTTTGAGGATCACATTCTTTTATCTAGCAGGGTAGGCCCCTGGGATTGTTTGCTTAGTGCTGGCTGAACGCCTTTTAATAAATATTATCAGTCGATGACTAACTGCTTTATCTTTGAGGGGGTTTTGTCATTGTTTCCTTAATATTCACCCATTACTGGTCTGGACAGGTATTAAATTAAAGCTCAGGAGGGTTGGTGGATCCATGCTAACAGTGCTATTGTCATGTTCTGGTTCAGACAGTTTTTGTCTGATGCTCATAGTGCTACTTGTGTAGTCACAGGGGCAAAAATCAGAAGCAGAGGATGTATGCAGGGCTAATAACTTTGAGCTGGCCAAGGTTTGTGCTGACAGCTGAACTTCAGAGGATGCATTGATCAGTTGTAACTTCAACATTAATTGGTGAGACTGGATGGTTTGGAGAGCAACCTGTAACTTGATGCAAAATTAAATCACTATGTATAAGGATGTGAGTATCTTCAGTGCAATATACCTCTGGCACTGCTGCTTTAATACTGCTGGAAGAAATCCATTTAATCAAAACAAGCATTCATGTGGTTATTAGCATGTTAGTCCCAAGACACAAAGCTTTATCAATATAAAATGAACTGAATGTGATGCTATTATTCATTCTTTTTACATTGCCTGATATTATGCAGTGAATGTAATGAGGCTTGTTGAAGAACTGCTGTTCACTCTGATGTTCCAGAAAAGATATGCATCCTAGGAGACTTGTTCACTGATCAAACATTTTAAATGAAATACAACATTAAAATAAGTGTAATGGTTTCAATCTGACCTTAGCTTTGCATGCTCACTTTAATGAGTTGCATTTTGGTCTGGAAACTAGACAACTAAAAACCCTGTTTACTGGTTGCTTAGAAACTTTACAGAAACTGACCATCAGTAAGAGCATTAGACATCAGATAGCTGAATAAAAACTAAAGCCGTGAAGTGCATTATTGTTCACAAACAATAGATCCTGGACATTACCACAGAATCTTAAGGCCAAGAGATAAACAGCTTATAAGAAGGACATGTGTATAGATAAGAACATCCAGACTTATACTAAGAAGGATAAACTTCCTTGCTTCAGGTATACAGTATGGTTTAAGAAGACTGTTTCCATACTGGCAGTGTATTAAATGTTTCCTTTCTTGGACCACCTTCTGGAATTATTCTTACTGAACACACCAGGCCCAGGAGCATGGACTTCATAGAGTATCGGTATGATCCAATAATGGAATTATTTATGATCTTTAAGATGTTTCTCTCCTATTTTTAACTAAATCTCGAATGTTTTAAAGCACAAAAATCTGAAAGCTTCTTGACAAGCTTTATAGAAATGACATGAAAATGTGTTTTATGGCTATATGGTAGAGTTTCTTTGAGAGTAAGTGACATTTTAACAGCATAGTTGAGTTTAGGAGGTAATTCTGGTTAAGTGAGGCTTTTATCCAGATCTGTATAGCTATTTATTGTGGGAACATGTATTTAAGAGTAATTCTTATCTAATTCCATACATTGAATTTTTCCATAAAAATTGTTATAGTTAAGTTCTTAGAAAGCATGAGACATTTAATGTTAATTCAGCCTGAGTAGAGAAATGAATGAAACAATGTCCTAGGATGTGGAAGTGTCACTGACAGATGAAGTAGAACTTGAAAAATAAGCTCCAAATAAAAATTATAATGAAGGAACATAGAAGACAGAGAAAGAAAGACATCAGAAAGAAAGTGAAAATATAATGCATGTTTTGATACAGTTACAGCTTCTTTTGGAGGGCTGGAAAATCCAAGCCCTGTGAATTTTTAGTCTTGGCAGTGACTGCAAGAAATCCCCAAATAGCACCTGAGTAGCCCTGGAAATGAGTTTTTCACAGTGACTATGCAATGGGTTTGTGGTTTTAATGACACGGCAGACTAATCCCAGTCAACCCCATTTCTGAGTATTAAATCAGAAAACTTTGTTTGCTCCTGATGATAAAGCTGCTGTATAGCTATAAACATGCTAGTTATTTTCTTGTCAAACATGAAAGTCCTATTATTTCAGGATGTTTAAGGGGCCTCTCTGTATGTATGTGGCTTGTTTAATGGTGTATATGCTGGGAGGGTTATCTCCTTTCCTTGAAGTAACTTTTTGATTCATGTGGCAAAGCAAGAAATAAATTTTGCTGTTGTTATTAGTTTAAGTACCTGAATTAGCATTAGAGGAAATGACTTTTCAAGAGTATTGTAAGGTTACCTCTTTCCAAAACATGGCCATGAAACTTAATCTTCCTGTTGAAAATGCAGTTGGATCCAGATAAAACGTTTTTCCTGAAATAAACCATAGAAAGCTTTTTTTCATTACAATCAGCTTCCAAAGAGCATCTGACCAATGTTAAAGAAATGGAGAAACCACCGGCTCTCGTTCTGAATTCTAGCCTTAAATAGACATTTATTGCAGCTTCTCCAGCCTGTACTACCTTATAATTATTTTTGAACTACACAGCAGCCACAAGATGAATGCTAAAATAATTTCTCTAGCTTACAATTCATCCATAAGAGTGATTGATACCATCAATGAGCTTCTATACATGAGCATTAACAGATGGGGTTTGATCCTTCAGGGAAACCACCAAATGAGTTCTGGGATCCCAGAATTTGTATGTTGTGCTTGGCACTCAGAGTATGGATGTCTTTAGCAACACAGCTGCTTTGGCAGAACCCTTTTTAGCCTCTTTTCTGAAGGAAGTGAGCTGTATGTGTCACTCTCCTCCAGTAATTATGGAACTCATTGAAGGAGGAGTCTCAAAGATGTGAAACACCCACACACTTAATGAAAATAAGACTGGTAAGAGGAGCGGCATCCTTGTAAAACTGCCTTTAAGAGCAGCATTTCATCAAATAGATCATGCAGGGTAGAACAACCATAAGTACTTCATGTACTGAAAAAGCTCCAGTCAGTGTTGTCACCTCTCAGGTATTAAGAAAAAAAAAAAAAAAAGGCAAACCCTACCCTGGAGAATATATCTGAGAAAATCCTCGGCTTGGATACCTGGTAGTGGTTGATTCCCTGCTGCAGGTTAGTCAGTTAACAAGTCAATCAACCACAGGACACCAGACTGCTGGAGACCAGGAAGGATACTCCCCTGACTGTCACAGGAGAGCTATTCCCTGCTGTGAAAACATATTTTGAGTCTTTCTCAAGTTCACAGTTCAATCACTGCTTTCTAATTTAATTTGAGCTGGATAATAGCACCTATGCTGAGCTGCATCAAGCTGTCTTTCCTTCAAATCACTGTCCCAACTGTGCCCAGGCAGGATTTCTAAGTTGCTCTAAAGTCTGAGTAGGAAGAGAGTACAGTTCCTCTTGTGAAGATGTTCTCCTAACAGAGCTTATCAGATGTTTGCTTCGGTAGTGCATTGTTCTTTTGCCTTACCTTTTGTTTTCCTCAAAAAGGGCAAGTCTGCCCAGTTTAACAGTCCAAGTCTTATCTCAAAGTAACTGTTTGAGGAAGACAGTGCTCACAAAGGATGGGCCTTTAATCAAGGAGAAAAAAGCCTTCAGGCTGCATGCAAATAGGAAATAAGGTACACCCTGCAATCAGTATTTAACCTTTGGAATCATTTATCTGTTGCCAGCTCATGCTCTGAAAATTTGGTTGGAAGTGCTTATAAAAGATTTATATAAATGAGAGGTTCTAGTCTTTGTGTACAGTTTACAGACAGCAGTTCTCTGTTACATATACAGACAGCCTGGATTACAGAAATAATTCCTTACAGCTTTGAAACCTACATTCACTGAATCAAAATGGCACCGTTGAACTTCATCTGTCAGTGTAGTTGTTATATGCCAGGCAACATTAGTATGACTGAATGTGACATATGTTTGACATGCAGTTCCCGAAATTATAGGACTACAGGCATTTTAAAGGACACAATTCGCGTTCTCAAGTGACAATCTAAGACTTTTGCAGGAATCAACTCTTCCAAGTAGGAAAGATTTCGGACATGTAGTCAGCCTGGAGATGAGATACTGAGGATGCAGCTAAAGGGCCTGAATGCAACACGTTTCCCAGTAAAAGATCTATCAGCTTTTGCTGACATAGCTGGCACTTGATCTCTGCTCTGAGATTAATGGTACCTCCCTTCACACACAAGTTAAGCTCTAGCTGGAAATGATGCTGTCTCTTGGTGTGTACATAAGAGATGAGATCAGTTATTTCCAGTGTTGTAACACAGATAACGCTCGTGTCACGGCTGTGGTAGTCCAAGTGCTACTATTGGGTTTAAAAAAAAAAAAAAAAGACGGGGCATGTGCAGTCTGGCTTTGTTTTGCTCTTCTAAAGATTTCTGTGTCTAATGATGCATTTGGTGTAGCTGGCTCAGGTTTCCAGTATAAGCGCTCTATGAAACACGGGGTATTACCAATGACTTAGTACTTCTCTACTAGGACAACTAAAAAAATCTATATAGTTATTAATGAAGATTTCATTATAATGGCTTTCAATAAGTTTGTTTAATAGTGGTATACTTTTGGTATGTAAAAACTATGCATATGTTAAATTTGAGATGACACATTAAAAGTGCTGCTTGCTTTGTATGAATAAGGTGCTATGATTTTTATGGTTAAACAGAGGCTTGACTCATTTCTCTAATGAAACATTTTCCCTAATTTCTGTTCTTTGTTGTTCTGAAGCATAAAAACCGCTAAGTGATTGCTGTGTATCCGCAGGGTGGTATGCCTAGAATCTGAAATACTTTGTCATTCTCTGGGGCTGATGGGTATTATGTTATTTAGTATTTTATGCTTAACACCATCATGTCAAAACAATTCTTGTGTCCTAACAGTTCCTTGCAGTTCACAAATTCATTTGGAAAACGCTATATTCTATCACTGATGGGTAGCTCGGGTATCCTCTTTGTCACATTAACTTCTTCTAGGCTCATTTGGATCAATATTTGAGGGCCTGCATCAGAAGAAATCCATATTTGCTCTGGTTTGGCTTTAAGCTAGACTTTCTACTCCAGTCACACAGAAATTCCTGTAGCGATTGTATGAGGCTTTCCAGGGATGTGCAGATTCTGCTTTCTTCCCACTAAGTAGATTTTCTTCTTGAATATGATCTTTGGTATTGAAGCTGGGATGTTTTGTCCCTTCAGATAAACATCTTTGTTGAAATACCATCTTCTGGTTGAAATATAAGCTGGGCCTCCACTACTTTGTGTCAGGCATGACTAGTCAATTTTTCAAGCATACACTGTGTCTATCTACATACACACATTTTAAGATGAGCAGGTTTTGGTAGTGTCATGAGAAAACAGCACCTAATACAAACCACTTGAAGGAAGCACTATGCTAAACAAGGATGCTAATCTGAAGGTGTTGAGCTTCTGCCTTTTGGACAAAAGCGAAGAGGAGCTGTGGTCTCTTAGCATCTTGAAGAATCTACCTAGCCACTTAGGGACTGTGGCAGCTCTTGACTAATGGTTTGTTCAAATTCTTCTTTTAAGAAGTTGAAAACTTGTTCATCTAAATGGTCAATGCTTAATTATTTTTTTGGGGTCTAAGTTTATGAGATGGTCTGCTGAAGAATTCTTACACTCTTGACATTTAAAATAGGATTGTGTTACATTTCCTGAAATATTACTTTCATTTAGGTACTTTTAGTGACACTGATATAATCTCAATCAGATATGGTCGGGTCCTTGACTTAGGCCGGTATCATAACTGAATGGCTACTGATGATAACCATTGTATGTAAACACAAGTGCATCGAGGATTGAAGGCCAAGTGAAAAGACTCCAAAACTAAGATATACTCCATTACTGTAGCTTTGTGTACAAATGAAATACTTTATTTTTAATTTAAAAATTCTCTCTGTCCCTTCCCACTGTTTCCTCCCTTTTTAAACTGTGAATAAATCTGCCAGATACAGGTGGATTAGATTTAATTTATGGGACCTTTGTGCTAGCATTTTGAATGCCATGGAAAGACAAGAAACCCACCAAAATTTTGGTAGCATTTACAGCTCTGAGACAGGCAAACAAAACAGGTGTTTGTGATTCCTGTTTTCTTAGTTGTATTTCTTGAGCTGTGCCCTGTCAAACTAGCTTATTACACTACGAGATGTACTCAGTGTGTTACAATTAAGAGGTACTGGGCTTGTGCACTCAGTAACACATGTATATATTCACCCTTCTCCCCATGAAATTAGAGAGAAGTGTAGCAGCCCTATTTTTTACCGTATTTTAAAATGAATTATAACAGAAAATGCTGAAGAGGCATTACAAAAGGCTAGCTGAAAATACTTTTGAATGCTAGAAATAACAGGACTGTCAATCCCAACAATTACCAAAATGACTTAGCCTTTCAAATTCTGATTTCTTTTCAGAGAGATTTCATTTGGCCTTTCTATCCAAGTTTTGAGGTTCATGCTTTCAAGCTTTTCTGTGCAACTAAAAGGATTAGAAACTTTTTTTCAGCATGGGCAAACTTCTTTGATAGAATTGCACAGTTCCAGGATCCAGCATGTAACATAGAAGTTATATTAAAGGCCAGGAGCTGCAAATGTTATTAACAGAGCAGTATAATAGGAATCAGGCTTTTGGTGATAGCTTTTCTCTGGTGTTTGAGCCATGCCACGCCTCTTTCTTTATGGTATTTGCTTTGCATCCACAGGAAGTTTGTTATAGGCCACAACAGCCTGAACTCAGTCATTAAGACAAATGGAGGAACCTGAATTGGTGACAGCAATCTTAATAGTGGTCGTCTTTCATAGCAATGTGTGGGATTTTCAATAAAGACTAAAATAAAAAAAAAGGAAACAATTTCCAGTGAAAATTATGGGAGATATAAAATTCCTAAAAGCACCTGGTTTACTGGAATTTTTATCTACAGCAGAAAGTTCTTTAGGAGTCCTGTTCTGCAACTTCAAGAGTAGGAAAATATAGGTTTTGGTTCCCAGTGCATGCACACATAAGTAACTTGTTGTTAATCCATGTTGCTCCTACAGTGTGAGAGCCTTTCAATTATAGTTTTATTTTTTTCTCCTGGATGGATGATTTTCCACTAGTCAATGAGTGATGAATCAAAAATGTTTACAGCTTGATATCTCTTTAGTTCAGCGTATTAAATAAGCCATAGATACATAGCTGCATAGATATATGATGAGATATAACCTAAGGATAGATAAACTAATGATAGATATAAACATATAGATTTATCATTAAGTAAATCATAGATATGATAGGAATAATAGAATACAAAATATAAGAAATATTTGATGTGATATGATAAATATTATATCACAAAAGTAATATATTAATACCTTTTATAATATGATAATGCTATAATCTTCTCAGTTTATTTATAAGAAATATGTAAGAGATATTATAGAAATCATGCCTCTGATTAAACAGATTCTGGGCAGTTTTCAAATAGTAAATTATAACCTGACAGATTCTATAGGAAACAAGATTTTCACTGATCTATCACTACCAGTTTCTGTAGTCTATAAATACGGTTGTATCCTCAGAACTCTTTAATAGATCTGGATTACGTTGGAGGCCCTTAAAGATGGAATGGGAAATGCCTAAAAATTTTACTGAATGAAAAACTTTTTTTTTTTTTTTTTAAATTCCTTCTGAATAGGCAGGTGGCATGCTGAATTGGTACAAAATGTCCCCACTAGCCAGATGGTGGGGAGGAGGGCATATGGTACAAGTTTCAACTCTTTTTAAATTAAGTCCCCCTCTGGTGCTTCTTGGCTTGTTGCAGTGCACAGAATGCAGCTGACGTTAGTCACTCATTTATTGGAAGGGGGAGAGAGAGGGGGCACCTCAGGGGCCTTTTAAACCTCCCATTGCAACAGGCTGGTGGAATATACTCTCCCAATTCATAGATACAGCTGTAGGGTTTGTTCCTCCCATATCCACGCCTGCCAGTTTTAGCTGGGGCTGTATCTAACCCTTGATGCTGCATGGACTTGAGTAAGCAATCTATTATTTAGTGTAAGAGGCTAAAGATGGTGATGTTGCCAGAAAATACTTGAGCACCTATTTCCGGGGCAGACAGGAGGCTTTTTGTATTACTGTGAAATCGACTTTTTTTTTTTTTAAATTCCCTTGTGCTGAAGTTTGATATTCATCAGCAGTGGTACAGAAACACTTCTGAGCATCTCTGTTTTGTCCTAGCACAAGCTTGTGTAGCTGGGTATGGAACCGGGTCAGAATAACTCTGTTAAATTTGGGTATTTTCACTAAGTGCACTTTACTAAGTTTCTAAGTGTTATGTAAGCTGTGTATACTGTTTTTACTCCTCCCCTTGAAGCCTTATTGTTGGGGTTCATTAAGAGTGCACCTGAATACAGATTTAGTCTTTCCATTCACCACTTGGGTTTATCTTAAGGTTAGAGGTCTTTTATGCTAGAGCATGTCATTTCAATAGAAGCACACTATGTTAATTGCTTGTATCAGTAACATCTACCAGCTTTAAAAATGTGACCTTAGACCACCTTTTTTTTTTTTTCCTTAATATATAAGGGAGTAAAAAGTCCTCTGAACACTTGGCTTCCATTTACATTCACATAGCAGTAATTCTGAAAAAGGAAAGCGGAATGCGAGTTCTCCCCTAAAACAAAAGTTTGTAGTGTATTTCTCCCAACCTGAAAAGCTACCGCATGCTTTCACTTGATAACATTTTTGGCTCTGAGTCTGAATAAAATTACACAGTCCAACACATTACACTTAGGTGTTTTATCAAACAAATTATCTTACTCTTGCCAGGAGCTGAAATCTTAGAACTATGTAAACATCTGTTTGCTAACTGCCAGCTCCTTACTATTACCTTCCCCGCATTTTACCCCCACCAATAGTCTTGAAAAAGAATTTCCAAGTGCTGAGACTTGGCAAGATTACTTGTCTGTAATGTATGCAGCATTCCTGAAATTCTTGGCACATTAGCCTTGAATCAATTCAAACTAAAGTACTTCACTACTGCTATTTTTTTTTTTAACTGTTTGTAGTTTCACTGTTGAAACATCTTTATTCTCCACCACAGACATCTTACTATAATGTAACTGAAATATTTTAAAAGCAAATGGTGTGTTCTGCTTTCCTGTTTAAAGAATTGCATTAATTCTTTGGCAAGACATAAACCTTTATTGGGGAGCAGTTTTCCACCTTTTGCTGTACTCAGGCCACAACACAGCTGTAGCTGCAGGTGATGGTGCAGAGGATTGAGCGGTGCCTTTGTCCTTTAGCAGACATCCTAGCAAGGCACGTTGCCCACCTCTCCTAAAGCTTCCAACTGTAACTTGCTTCACAGCATATTCTAATTCTAGAGTACGATCTCCTTGGATGTGTCTTCTCTTGGCTGTCTTTTACAGGCAACAGGAAACGAGCTCTTTACTTCATAAACTGAGTAGGATTTTTTCCTGGAACTGTAAAGCCTCAGAATATAGGGTAGAAGCATTTCTGAGACCTTCCACTTCAGTAGCAAAGCTTTTACAGTAGTCAGCTTTGAAAACAGTCACTGAGGGTAAAACAGAAACAGCTGAGGAGTTCTGTATGCCCTAAATGAAGGGAGAGGAAACCTCTATGGAGAACATGCAATTAATATTTCAAACTATTTGAAAATCGTGCAGCTGAAGGAAGAGAATGGCAGGTAAGTATGGAATATGTGGGAGAGATGGAAGGTATTGGGAAGAAAAGTATAGATTAAATGCAGGTTTGAGACAACAGCTGAGCGCTATGGTCAGAAAACGAATTCATTTAGTCTTTCCCTGGAGGACAGATTAAACGAGATTGTCTTGAATGCTCCGAGAGTGTATGTTCATAACCGTTCAAACTGATTTAAGGTTGGAGCTCCCACAGTCCTGCCTTCCCGCACCAGTTCCAGGAGTTCAGCGGTAATGCCTTTTTTGAGGAAGGTTTTCTCCTTGGCTGGACCAGTCCCCCTATACCGGGTTCCCAAGACATGACAGTGTCAGAGCCAGCACACAGGAAGGGCAGAACTGAGCAAAAGGAGAATCACAAGAGCCTGATTTTTTTTTAACATCAACTTAAGATGCTGTGGTGCTGCACCCCCTCTCTGAATGTAGAACATTAGTAGGGTTGCTATTTAGAGATGGGATGAGAGGGTTAAATTTAATGGTGTTTCAAAAATCAGTGAAATCTAATTTAAGACTGCCATAAACCAAAGTTCCTTAATTAGCATAATTGCACAGTGTCAAGACAAGGCTGAGCTAAGGTAATTTGAAAATGTAGCTGTGTTTCTTACATCCTAACATGCTCAGATTTGTAAAATGAAATGAGTACTTGCTTCCTCTGGGAAAACTGTATCATTTCTCCTCTTTTAAACTTTGTGAACTGATTTTATACATATACACACACACACACACACACACATATATAAAAACATTCAAACTTTATGTAGAATTACCATGATTTTCCTCTGGAGAAATCTATTCTGAGATGGGGGTGATTGCTTCTATCAGATATCAGTTGAACAGCATAGATGGAAAGGACTAGGGGGAGGAAATATGCAATACAGGCTTTACCACTGACACACGCCAGCTTCAGTATCATCCTTGCCCTGTCCTGACTCCAGTCATACAAGTACTTTGTAGAGGATTGTAAAAGCGCTGGTGAGTTTTTAACATCAAGATGAAAGACAACAAATAATGAGACTAAATCAAATGAAAGTCCATCTTACCAGAAAGTAATTTTTTTCTTCCAGGAAAGCTAATTTGTGCTTGGTGTATGAGGGCAGTTTGAATTACACCTAAAGCAAAGTAAGCAAATAGTTGAGATGTGTGTTTTGTCAGAAGGATCACATATTAACCTTTCCTGCCCCAAACTGAAGTGCTATAGAAAGCTCAGCCCATATTAAAATACTATTGATATGATTCAGAAAAATGTTTCTCTTATTTGTAAATAACCTTCACATGAGATTAACAAAATTTGTAGTAGACTTCATTAAGGATTACTCAACACTGATAGAATTTAAATTAATCTTTAAAAGGATTCTTTAAAAGGATCTGGAAGCTGACATTGGAGCAACAGCTATTTTGAGTCATGTTATGATCTGAAAATTGACTTCAA
Source organism: Pampusana beccarii (assembly GCA_013399365.1). Classification (NCBI taxonomy): domain Eukaryota; kingdom Metazoa; phylum Chordata; class Aves; order Columbiformes; family Columbidae; genus Pampusana; species Pampusana beccarii. The sequence continues at coordinate 107,817 of VWYH01008987.1, forward strand.
CAGAATCCTGTTTAATAGCTGTCCAATCTGTGAACCATGCAGTTATAGGTATCCTTGTGATGTTTAAAATACAGCACTACCAGTAGTAGTAAAATGTAGCACAAGGGAATAGTGAAGATGAAGTTAAATTGATTGTGATCCAAACAAACTTGAAGTTAAGCTTGCATATAAACTTGCTGCAGGTTAAGGCCTATCTGTTTAATGCCATTAGGTGGAATTCTCCCTTAGTACCATCGATCAGTTAGAAGGAAAGTTCTGGAACATCACATGTTTATTACCTTTTAATTTTCCAATACTTCTAGCAGCTCTTAATTCTTCTGAAGAAGTAGAAAGGCAACTAAAAGCAACTTTCTGGGCTGCCTTTAGATTCGTACGGAAGCTGAGTATGCTTTTTTTACAGATGACTATTCAAAAACAACACAAACAAACCACCACACCACACAAACAAACCACCACACCACCAAACCATTTTAGCAAATCACTAGTTTTCAGCCCTGAAGGCCTAGGGCAGCACAGAAAGTAATGAAAGCTGCAGTACCTATTTATGCTCCCTATACCTGTGCCACCCTCTTGGCTGTGCCAGCATAACCCCTTCTGATTCAGTTTGAAAAGTCTGTATTTACTGATCTGCTGGATTATTCTGGGCACGAATCAGTTCCCACATAAACTCGGGTGTTGGGCAATTTGAGGTTGTGGTTCTGAGATAATCTGGTGGTTCCCTTGCTGCTGAAGGCCACTTGCAGAAAGTAAAGTCTGACTTGAGCATCAACGGGAGGTAAATTATGAGACTTCTGTGGGGAAAAGGATGATGAGGGGACAGGGTGATGGTGGGCTGGCAGGATTACATGAACTCTTTTTTTGGTGATGCAGAACACTAAGGTATGTGCTGCAGGGCATTTAAACTTGATAACACACCCAGAGAAGGAGAACGAGAACGCCTGGGGCCAAGGGCTGCTCAAGGTGGCACTGAATGCTCTTGAAACTCTGCTCTCCTAAATGCAAGCCTAATATCAGCAGGTTCGCTGTTTCTGAGAAAGTGTTTTCAGGTCTATGAACGAGAAAGAGAAAACTGGTGATCTAACAACTAGGGTGCTCAGTCTTTTTTCCTGAAAACCTATCAGTATTGCATATCCTTTCAAGTACTATTAAAAAAAAACAAAAAACAAAAAACCCAACCAAACCAAAAAAAAACCCCAAAACCAACAAATATTCTAACTGTGAAGTTTAGAGATTGTTTTGGCCTTTCATATTTGAATTTGTAATTGTTCTTCTAATTT